>JAXIVJ010016118.1:0-29781 GCA_036785665.1 Chirona hameri
ACCGGACCGGCTAACGGAAGACGAGGGTCAGTCTGTCTAAGGCAACTGACTTGGTCAAAAGGGAGGGTCCTTGGTAAGGAGTGGGAGTATGATGAACACGAGATAAGGCAAAACAGTTTCGTCCAGTGAAGCCAACTAGCCATATCCACCATGTGAAGCTGGGTAATGTGAAGTTTAATACTACAGATCAAAGCGATGACATCTACGCAAGACTATTTCAAACAAAAGCAAACCAATCATCCTACATGTTCACTCTTTGAAAGCCGGTTAAGCAGTAAACTGAGGAAGAATCCGACTGAAACCGCAGTCTACAGTTTAGTTGATACGTACGCTAACTACATGCAGTTCCATGTGCAAAAGAAGCTCCGGTAAACAGCTGTCAGTTACGCCAATGTTCCGTGCGTAAATAGTTTATAGGCGGAAGTCTGGGGCGAGTCCGGTTTGGTTATGCTTCGTGGACTGTTTATACCGTGTGAATTTCGTGTGTGTTTATGTTGCTAGATCTGCCATACAGAGCTGAAACCACAGAGAAGTAACTTCTGGATACGTTCTGTTAAGCATTCGCAAGTTGTAGGTATTCGTTTTAGTGTGAGAGATCGCCTTTATCATAGCTTATCACCGATAGTTGCATTTCACTACA
Source organism: Chirona hameri (assembly GCA_036785665.1). NCBI lineage: Eukaryota > Metazoa > Arthropoda > Thecostraca > Balanomorpha > Balanidae > Chirona > Chirona hameri. The sequence continues at coordinate 641 of JAXIVJ010016118.1, forward strand.
AACCGTCATGGGCACGGCTGGAGGAGTTCCAACTGGCTAGATTACTAACTGCATCAGGATAGTGTTGCAAGTGTTTTGCAAAACATGTCCATTCACAGGAACAAGCTAATCACTAAGAAGAAAGGCGTCTTAAAAGTGTCATAAGCTCGTATGCCAGTCATGATCTGCATGGCGTTCCATTTCCAGGGATTCGGTGTGCCCAGTCTGCTAGGCCGCTGCTAGGCCGCTGCTAGGCCGCTGCTAGGCCGCTGCTAGGCCGCTGCTAGGCCGCTGCTAGGCCGCTGCTAGGCCGCTGCTAGGCCGCTGCTAGGCCGCTGCTAGGCCGCTGCTAGGCCGCTGCTAGGCCGCTGCTAGGCCGCTGCTAGGCCGCTGCTAGGCCGCTGCTAGGCCGCTGCTAGGCCGCTGCTAGGCCTGGCTAGGCCGCTGGCAGTGGAGCATACTAGTCAGAGGCATATATTGAATGAGTTAAGGACTGATTCCAGTATTCAAACCACGGGTGGAGTTTCCTATTCAAATGGTGGGGCAACTGCCCCACCAACTTTTTGTTTTGCCCCACCAACTTTTGTCAGATTTGAAGGTTTCCTGGCGTTTAAAATGGTAATTTTTCGCCTCAACCATGCCAAACAGCCAGCCAATATGACATTTTGACCCATCAACTTTTTCGGAAAAGCTCCACCCATGATTCAAACCCAAAGTTACCTGGGCGGAAATGATGTAAAATAGTACGGCCGTATGACAGGATACGGATGAGAACGACACGTGCTGTATACAAATCCGCTGGGTCGCAAGGCCAGGGTTTCGCTTGCTCGTAATATTGGCTTCCATCAGATACGGAATGACGTTAAGTTGTATGTCAGCTGTCGGCAAACGATGACATCATGTTTTCAGGTGCATACACGACCGTTCTCAGATATTAACATGAACTCACCGTTCCCAGATTTCATATCATCCATGTCATGTCAGATATTTGTAATACACCGATTTCAGGCTGGAGCAGACTCACTGGAGATTACCGCCGGGTATTTTCTCCACATGCCTATGACATCCGGCATCTCAAACTCTTGGCATACATCGCCACTTAGCGTCAGGTTCTCTTCATCAGGAGAACTCAGCCATACGAGCCACCCGTCACCTGACCTCAGCCGTGCCTCGGACACTCGCCAGAATACGACCTCAGCCGTGTCTCGGACACTGGCCAGATGACCCGAGCTATGTCAAACCGCCCCCAGCCGAGCCAGAGTCGCTGTTCTCTGACGGCGTACCGACGTCTGGGACGACTCTGGCTGCCCGGCGGACCGTGGCGGCGGTGGCGGCGGTGGCGGTGCGGCGGTGCGGCGGTGCGGCGGTGCGGCGGTCCGCCCAGCCGTGACCGGGCCGGACCGCTCTGGGCCGAGACGTTCTGGGAACGGGCTGGCACGGCCCAGCAGCAGCCGCCACCGGACGTCCCACCGCTGCTGTCACTGCAGTCCTGCGGTACACCTGTGCAGGCTCTGTCTGTCCCGTCCTGCTGACCTGCCTGTGGTGGGTCTGTCTGTCCCGTCCTGCTGACCTGTCTGTGGTGGGTCTGTCTGTCCCGTCCTGCTGACCTGTCTGTGCAGGGTCTGTCTGTCCCGTCCTGCTGACCTGTCTGTTTAGGGTCTGTCTGTCCCGTCCTGCTGACCTGTCTGTGGTGGGTCTGTCTGTCCCGTCCTGCTGACCTGTCTGTGGTGGGTCTGTCTGTCCCGTCCTGCTGACCTGTCTGTGCAGGGTCTGTCTGTACCGTCCTGCTGACCTGTCTGTTTAGGGTCTGTCTGTCCCGTCCTGCTGACCTGTCTGTGCAGGGTCTGTCTGTCCCGTCCTGCTGACCTGTCTGTTTAGGGTCTGTCTGTCCCGTCCTGCTGACCTGTCTGTGCAGGGTCTGTCTGTCCCGTCCTGCTGACCTGTCTGTGAAGGGTCTGTCTGTCCCGTCCTGCTGACCTGTCTGTGCAGGGTCTGTCTGTCCCGTCCTGCTGACCTGTCTGTTTAGGGTCTGTCTGTCCCGTCCTGCTGACCTGTCTGTTTAGGGTCTGTCTGTCCCGTCCTGCTGACCTGTCTGTGCAGGGTCTGTCTGTCCCGTCCTGCTGACCTGTCTGTGCAGGGTCTGTCTGTCCCGTCCTGCTGACCTGTCTGTGCAGGGTCTGTCTGTCCCGTCCTGCTGACCTGTCTGAGCAGGGTCTGTCTGTCCCGTCCTGCTGACCTGTCTGTTTAGGGTCTGTCTGTCCCGTCCTGCTGACCTGTCTGTGCAGGGTCTGTCTGTCCCGTCCTGCTGACCTGTCTGTGGTGGGTCTGTCTGTCCCGTCCTGCTGACCTGTCTGTGCAGGGTCTGTCTGTCCCGTCCTGCTGACCTGTCTGTGGTGGGTCTGTCTGTCCCGTCCTGCTGACCTGTCTGTGCAGGGTCTGTCTGTCCCGTCCTGCTGACCTGTCTGTGCAGGGTCTGTCTGTCCCGTCCTGCTGACCTGTCTGTGCAGGGTCTGTCTGTCCCGTTCTGCTGACCTGTCTGTGCAGGGTCTGTCTGTCCCGTCCTGCTGACCTGTCTGTGCAGGGTCTGTCTGTCCCGTCCTGCTGACCTGTCTGTGCAGGGTCTGTCTGTCCCGTCCTGCTGACCTGTCTGTGCAGGGTCTGTCTGTCCCGTCCTGCTGACCTGTCTGTACAGGGTCTGTCTGTCCCGTCCTGCTGACCTGTCTGTGCAGGGTCTGTCTGTCCCGTCCTGCTGACCTGTCTGTGGTGGGTCTGTCTGTCCCGTCCTGCTGACCTGTCTGTGCAGGGTCTGTCTGTCCCGTCCTGCTGACCTGTCTGTGGTGGGTCTGTCTGTCCCGTCCTGCTGACCTGTCTGTGCAGGGTCTGTCTGTCCCGTCCTGCTGACCTGTCTGTGCAGGGTCTGTCTGTCATGTCCTGCTGACCTGTCTGTGCAGGGTCTGTCTGTCCCGTCCTGCTGACCTGTCTGTTTAGGGTATGTCTGACCCGTCCTGCTGACCTGTCTGTGCAGGGCCTGTCTGTCCCGTCCTGCTGACCTGTCTGTGCAGGGTCTGTCTGTCCCGTCCTGCTGACCTGTCTGTACATGGTCTGTCTGTCCCGTCCTGCTGACCTGTCTGTTTAGGGTCTGTCTGTCCCGTCCTGCTGACCTGTCTGTGCAGGGTCTGTCTGTCCCGTCCTGCTGACCTGTCTGTGCAGGGTCTGTCTGTCCCGCCCTGCTGACCTGTCTGTGCAGGGTCTGTCTGTCCCGTCCTGCTGACCTATCTGTGCAGGGTCTGTCTGTCCCGTCCTGCTGACCTGTCTGTACATGGTCTGTCTGTCCCGTCCTGCTGACCTGTCTGTACATGGTCTGTCTGTCCCGTCCTGCTGACCTGTCTGTGCAGGGTCTGTCTGTCATGCCCTGCTGACCTGTCTGTGCAGGGTCTGTCTGTCCCGTCCTGCTGACCTGTCTGTACAGGGTCTGTCTGTCCCGTCCTGCTGACCTGCCTGTGCAGGGTCTGTCTGTCCCGTCCTGCTGACCTGTCTGTTTAGGGTCTGTCTGTCCCGTCCTGCTGACCTGTCTGTGAAGGGTCTGTCTGTCCCGTCCTGCTGACCTGTCTGTACATGGTCTGTCTGTCCCGTCCTGCTGACCTGTCTGTGCAGGCTCTGTCTGTCCCGTCCTGCTGACCTGTCTGTGCAGGCTCTGTCTGTCCCGTCCTGCTGACCTGTCTGTGCAGGCTCTGTCTGTCCCGTCCTGCTGACCTGTCTGTACATGGTCTGTCTGTCCCGTCCTGCTGACCTGTCTGTGAAGGGTCTGTCTGTCCCGTCCTGCTGACCTGTCTGTGCAGGGTCTGTCTGTCCCGTCCTGCTGACCTGTCTGTGAAGGCTCTGTCTGTCCCGTCCTGCTGACCTGTCTGTGCAGGGTCTGTCTGTCCCGTCCTGCTGACCTGTCTGTACAGGGTCTGTCTGTCCCGTCCTGCTGACCTGTCTGTGCAGGGTCTGTCTGTCCCGTCCTGCTGACCTGTCTGAGCAGGGTCTGTCTGTCCCGTCCTGCTGACCTGTCTGTGCAGGGTCTGTCTGTCCCGTCCTGCTGACCTGTCTGTGCAGGGTCTGTCTGTCCCGTCCTGCTGACCTGTCTGTTCAGGCTCTGTCTGTCCCGTCCTGCTGACCTGTCTGTGCATGGTATGTCTGTCCCGTCCTGCTGACCTGTCTGAGCAGGGTCTGTCTGTCCCGTCCTGCTGACCTGTCTGTACATGGTATGTCTGTCATGCCCTGCTGACCTGTCTGTGAAGGGTCTGTCTGTCCCGTCCTGCTGACCTGTCTGTGCATGGTCTGTCTGTCCCGTCCTGCTGAACTGTCTGTGCAGGCTCTGTCTGTCCCGTCCTGCTGACCTGTATGTGCAGGGTCTGTCTGTACTGCCCTGCTGACCTGTCTGTGAAGGGTCTGTCTGTCCCGTCCTGCTGACCTGTCTGTACATGGTCTGTCTGTCCCGTCCTGCTGACCTGTCTGTGCAGGCTCTGTCTGTCCCGTCCTGCTGACCTGTCTGTGCAGGGTCTGTCTGTCCCGTCCTGCTGACCTGTCTGTGGTGGGTCTGTCTGTCCCGTCCTGCTGACCTGTCTGTGCAGGGTCTGTCTGTCCCGTCCTGCTGACCTGTCTGTGAAGGGTCTGTCTGTCCCGTCCTGCTGACCTGTCTGTGAAGGGTCTGTCTGTCCCGTCCTGCTGACCTGTCTGTGCAGGGTATGTCTGTCCCGTCCTGCTGACCTGTCTGTGCAGGGTCTGTCTGTCCCGTCCTGCTGACCTGTCTGTGAAGGGTCTGTCTGTCCCGTCCTGCTGACCTGTCTGTGAAGGGTCTGTCTGTCCCGTCCTGCTGACCTGTCTGTGAAGGGTCTGTCTGTCCCGTCCTGCTGACCTGTCTGTGAAGGGTCTGTCTGTCCCGTCCTGCTGACCTGTCTGTGAAGGGTCTGTCTGTCCCGTCCTGCTGACCTGTCTGTGCAGGGTCTGTCTGTCCCGTCCTGCTGACCTGTCTGTGCAGGGTCTGTCTGTCCCGTCCTGCTGACCTGTCTGTGCAGGGTCTGTCTGTCCCGTCCTGCTGACCTGTCTGTGCAGGCTCTGTCTGTCCCGTCCTGCTGACCTGTCTGTGCATGGTCTGTCTGTCCCGTCCTGCTGACCTGTCTGTGAAGGGTCTGTCTGTCCCGTCCTGCTGACCTGTCTGTGCAGGGTCTGTCTGTCCCGTCCTGCTGACCTGTCTGTGCAGGGTCTGTCTGTCCCGTCCTGCTGACCTGTCTGAGCAGGGTCTGTCTGTCCCGTCCTGCTGACCTGTCTGTGAAGGGTCTGTCTGTCCCGTCCTGCTGACCTGTCTGTGCAGGGTCTGTCTGTCCCGTCCTGCTGACCTGTCTGTTTAGGGTCTGTCTGTCCCGTCCTGCTGACCTGTCTGTGCAGGGTCTGTCTGTCCCGTCCTGCTGACCTGTCTGTTTAGGGTCTGTCTGTCCCGTCCTGCTGACCTGTCTGTTTAGGGTCTGTCTGTCCCGTCCTGCTGACCTGTCTGTGCAGGGTCTGTCTGTCCCGTCCTGCTGACCTGTCTGTATAGGGTCTGTCTGTCCCGTCCTGCTGACCTGTCTGTGCAGGGTCTGTCTGTCATGCCCTGCTGACCTGTCTGTGCAGGCTCTGTCTGTCCCGTCCTGCTGACCTGTCTGTGCAGGGTCTGTCTGTCCCGTCCTGCTGACCTGTCTGTGCAGGGTCTGTCTGTCCCGTCCTGCTGACCTGTCTGTGAAGGGTCTGTCTGTCCCGTCCTGCTGACCTGTCTGTGCAGGGTATGTCTGTCCCGTCCTGCTGACCTGTCTGTACAGGGTCTGTCTGTCATGCCCTGCTGACCTGTCTGTACATGGTCTGTCTGTCCCGTCCTGCTGACCTGCCTGTGCAGGGTCTGTCTGTCCCGTCCTGCTGACCTGTCTGTTTAGGGTCTGTCTGTCCCGTCCTGCTGACCTGTCTGTGCAGGGTCTGTCTGTCCCGTCCTGCTGACCTGTCTGTACATGGTCTGTCTGTCCCGTCCTGCTGACCTGTCTGTGAAGGGTCTGTCTGTCCCGTCCTGCTGACCTGTCTGTGCAGGGTCTGTCTGTCATGCCCTGCTGACCTGTCTGTGAAGGGTCTGTCTGTCCCGTCCTGCTGACCTGTCTGTGCAGGGTCTGTCTGTCCCGTCCTGCTGACCTGTCTGTGCAGGGTCTGTCTGTCCCGTCCTGCTGACCTGTCTGTGCAGGGTCTGTCTGTCCCGTCCTGCTGACCTGTCTGTGAAGGGTCTGTCTGTCCCGTCCTGCTGACCTGTCTGTGCAGGGTATGTCTGTCCCGTCCTGCTGACCTGTCTGTACAGGATCTGTCTGTCATGCCCTGCTGACCTGTCTGTACATGGTCTGTCTGTCCCGTCCTGCTGACCTGCCTGTGCAGGGTCTGTCTGTCCCGTCCTGCTGACCTGTATGTTTAGGGTCTGTCTGTCCCGTCCTGCTGACCTGTCTGTGCAGGGTCTGTCTGTCCCGTCCTGCTGACCTGTCTGTACATGGTCTGTCTGTCCCGTCCTGCTGACCTGTCTGTGAAGGGTCTGTCTGTCCCGTCCTGCTGACCTGTCTGTGCAGGGTCTGTCTGTCATGCCCTGCTGACCTGTCTGTGCAGGGTCTGTCTGTCCCGTCCTGCTGACCTACCTGTGCAGGGTCTGTCTGTCCCGTCCTGCTGACCTGTCTGTGCAGGGTCTGTCTGTCCCGTCCTGCTGACCTGTCTGTGCAGGCTCTGTCTGTCCCGTCCTGCTGACCTGTCTGTGCAGGCTCTGTCTGTCCCGTCCTGCTGACCTGTCTGTGCAGGGTCTGTCTGTCCCGTCCTGCTGACCTGTCTGTGAAGGGTCTGTCTGTCCCGTCCTGCTGACCTGTCTGTACAGGGTCTGTCTGTCCCGTCCTGCTGACCTGTCTGTACAGGGTCTGTCTGTCCCGTCCTGCTGACCTGTCTGTGCAGGGTCTGTCTGTCCCGTCCTGCTGACCTGTCTGTGCAGGGTATGTCTGTCCCGTCCTGCTGACCTGTCTGTGCAGGCTCTGTCTGTCCCGTCCTGCTGACCTGTCTGTGCAGGGTCTGTCTGTCCCGTCCTGCTGACCTGTCTGTGAAGGGTCTGTCTGTCCCGTCCTGCTGACCTGTCTGTGCAGGGTCTGTCTGTCCCGTCCTGCTGACCTGTCTGTGGTGGGTCTGTCTGTCCCGTCCTGCTGACCTGTCTGTACAGGGTATGTCTGTCCCGTCCTGCTGACCTGTCTGTTTAGGGTCTGTCTGTCCCGTCCTGCTGACCTGTCTGTTTAGGGTCTGTCTGTCCCGTCCTGCTGACCTGTCTGTACAGGGTCTGTCTGTCCCGTCCTGCTGACCTGTCTGTGCAGGGTCTGTCTGTCCCGTCCTGCTGACCTGTCTGTGCAGGGTCTGTCTGTCCCGTCCTGCTGACCTGTCTGTGCAGGGTCTGTCTGTCCCGTCCTGCTGACCTGTCTGTTTAGGGTCTGTCTGTCCCGTCCTGATGACCTGTCTGTGGTGGGTCTGTCTGTCCCGTCCTGCTGACCTGTCTGTGCAGGGTCTGTCTGTCCCGTCCTGCTGACCTGTCTGTGCAGGGTCTGTCTGTCCCGTCCTGCTGACCTGTCTGTGGTGGGTCTGTCTGTCCCGTCCTGCTGACCTGTCTGTGCAGGGTCTGTCTGTCCCGTCCTGCTGACCTGTCTGTGCAGGGTCTGTCTGTCCCGTCCTGCTGACCTGTCTGTGGTGGGTCTGTCTGTCCCGTCCTGCTGACCTGTCTGTGGTGGGTCTGTCTGTCCCGTCCTGCTGACCTGTCTGTGAAGGGTCTGTCTGTCCCGTCCTGCTGACCTGTCTGTACAGGGTCTGTCTGTCCCGTCCTGCTGACCTGTCTGTACAGGGTCTGTCTGTCCCGTCCTGCTGACCTGTCTGTGGTGGGTCTGTCTGTCCCGTCCTGCTGACCTGTCTGTGCACGGTCTGTCTGTCCCGTCCTGCTGACCTGTCTGTGCAGGGCCTGTCTGTCCCGTCCTGCTGACCTGTCTGTGCAGGGTCTGTCTGTCCCGTCCTGCTGACCTGTCTGTGCAGGGTCTGTCTGTCCCGTCCTGCTGACCTGTCTGTGCAGGGTCTGTCTGTCCCGTCCTGCTGACCTGTCTGTGGTGGGTATGTCTGTCCCGTCCTGCTGACCTGTCTGTGGTGGGTCTGTCTGTCCCGTCCTGCTGACCTGTCTGTGCAGGGTCTGTCTGTCCCGTCCTGCTGACCTGTCTGTGGTGGGTCTGTCTGTCCCGTCCTGCTGACCTGTCTGTGAAGGGTCTGTCTGTCCCGTCCTGCTGACCTGTCTGTTTAGGGTCTGTCTGTCCCGTCCTGCTGACCTGTCTGTGGTGGGTCTGTCTGTCCCGTCCTGCTGACCTGTCTGTACAGGGTCTGTCTGTCCCGTCCTGCTGACCTGTCTGTGAAGGGTCTGTCTGTCCCGTCCTGCTGACCTGTCTGTGCAGGGTCTGTCTGTCCCGTCCTGCTGACCTGTCTGAGCAGGGTCTGTCTGTCCCGTCCTGCTGACCTGTCTGTGCAGGGTCTGTCTGTCCCGTCCTGCTGACCTGTCTGAGCAGGGTCTGTCTGTCCCGTCCTGCTGACCTGTCTGTACAGGGTCTGTCTGTCATGCCCTGCTGACCTGTCTGTGCAGGGTATGTCTGTCATGTCCTGCTGACCTGTCTGTGGTGGGTCTGTCTGTCCCGTCCTGCTGACCTGTCTGTGAAGGGTCTGTCTGTCCCGTCCTGCTGACCTGTCTGTGCAGGGTCTGTCTGTCATGCCCTGCTGACCTGTCTGTGCAGGGTATGTCTGTCATGTCCTGCTGACCTGTCTGTGGTGGGTCTGTCTGTCCCGTCCTGCTGACCTGTCTGTACAGGGTCTGTCTGTCATGCCCTGCTGACCTGCCTGTCCAGTGCCCACTGCTCAGCTGTAACGCTGTGGTCATCCCTCCACATACGCACCCTGCACCATTTTAATCAACATATCACGACCCATCCCGACTGCCCGTTCTTCACCGGCCGACTTCATACCACCCGACTAAAATCACCGGACTCACTCGTGGTCTAAATCAGGCACGATCTTTGCTTCCTGGCCTTTATCATCTAACCCTTCACCCCGTGACCTTTATCTATCACCTGACCTCTTTCTCTTCATTAACTTCCACTTTGGTGTATTGCTGCGACGCATATTCCCCCAGCCACCTGTAGATCCCCGCCCCCTAATCATATTCCCCCAGCCACCTGTAGATCCCCGCCCCCTAATCAACCCCCCTGAGTCCTGACTCCTACCCACACGGCCCTCCTGAGTCCTGACCCTACCCACACGGCCGCGCCCCGTTTATGTCACGCAGAGCTGCAGGCCTCGTTTCTGTCAGGGTAGGTTTTTCGCGGCCAGGGCAGCGTTGGCGTGCCGACGCGACGGTGAGGGAGATGTCCCCGCTGACGAATGGCTGGCCTGGTGACGATCGACAGTCACGTCACATCTACAAATAACGAACGAGGCCAGTGGAAACTCGCTGTCATGTCCGCAGAGTCGTTATCGCAAAATTAGACATCCCGCGACAGCTGTACGAATTGATGCATGGTTGATTGATTGGTGTGCAAAATAGCTCAGTGTCACATGCTGAGTGTTTATCTGGGTTTTAGCCAGCGGTGTTTAAAATTCGAGGCCTATGAGATGTCGCTGTCTGGCGTTTTGACATTCGGAGCCGAAACCATGCTGCGCGCGGCACGGATCAGGAACATTGGCCAAATCCGCCGTCATTCTGGTTTATGTCGTGTGGGAGGCCGGCGTGACAAATGACGTGTGCGCCGAGGGAATGATTTCCATATTTGTGTCGAGCAGCAGCTGGGGACCGCCGCCCGCCGCTGCCGGGCCCTGCCCTCTGTCCTCTGCCCCGGCCTAGCCCTGTCCTCTGCCCCGGCCTAGCCCTGCCCTCTGCCCCGACCGGGCCCTGTCCCCTGCCCTCTGTCCCGGCCGGGCCCTGCCCTCTGCCCGGCCTGACACCCGTGCAGCGCGGCATCGATTGTGGAGTGCTACCGCCGCCATTTTCCGCCGTCTTATCTCAGATTTACGGCCTCTTATCGTAGTTCAATTTCCAGATTAAACCGCCGTTCCGTGGCTTATAGAAATTTTCGGAGCGACCACCGCTGACTGAACTACGAATGGCCATCTTAGGCGGATGGCGGACCGGAGACAGCAGGGATCCCAGCCGATGGTCCATAAATATCCAATCAGTGGACTCTTCCTCAGCGGAGAAGCATCAGCACATTGCCGAAACCAGACAACCGTCACCGACGCCGTAAAACGCCCGGTCGTCAGGCTGGTGTGATAAAGAGCTCAACGTACGACTAGTACAACTGGTACGTTGAACTTGCTTGAGGGTACTTGAGGAGTTCGCTGTGTGGTGTCCAGTGTGCGTTGTTCGATACACGATGTGGAATTAGGTGTGATATGTGGTGTGCGGTATGCGGTCGCTGTGTGCGGTGTGCGGTGTGCGGTGTGCGGTGTGCGGTGTGCGGTGTGCGGTGTGCGGTGTGCGGTGTGCGGTGTGCGGTGTGCGGTGTGCGGTATGTGGTGTTCGGTGTGCGGTGTGCGGTGTGCGGTGTGCGGTGTGCGGTGTGCGGTGTGCGGTGTGCGGTGTACGGTGTACGGTGTGCGGTGTGCGGTGTGCGGTGTGCGGTGTGCTGCAGCCTCATCAGACCCCAGGTCGGACGCTGTTGCACTTGGCACGCGCCGGCCGGAGGGTGCCGTCGGTGAGCGCGTGGGTCGCCTCATTTGCCGCCACTGCTGGCGCCATCCGTCTTCTTCCGTCCGCCAGGGGAATCTCCTGGACACGGGTACCGCTGCCGTCCAAACTTCCGACGGCAGACTGCCGGCAGACGGCAACTCCCACCGGCAACCCCCCGGCCAGTATCCGCCGCAGAGGCGGATACCCACCGGCAACCCACCGGCCAGTATCCGCCGCAGGGACGGATCCAGAAAATCTTCAAGGGGCGGGTCATCAATTGCAGTGGTGACCCTACCTATACCCAAATTTGAAAACTCAACGGATTTGGTCCACTATATTTTGAGGGTGCCCCTATTTCAGCGTGTTTTTTTAATTGACAAAACGCTGCCTATAGGTATTTGCAATATCAGTCGTACCCTTTGTATCATTTGAAGTGCCGCGGATGGTGCTAACATATATAATGTGTACAGCCAAGGACGGCCCCAGACGGCTGATGAATAATTGACCAAGAGGATAGTCGAGGTTCGTGACCAAGGGGGGGGGGGGGGTAGCCGTTATATTTAAGAGCAGTAAATCTTATGCATGTGATAGCAGTGTATCATATTGTTTTGTGTCTCGTGCGGACTTCAAAAATGTTCTTGAACTAAACAAAAGGCAGGATTTTGCGAAGGGAGGGGCGTGAAGAAAATTTGTCGCAAAAGCTGCCCTTAAACTTAACTACCAATGGTATTTACGCAAAATGGACACCCATACAACTATTATTGCGCCACGAAGCGGCGCCCAAATTTGAGGTTTTGAGCGGTCTGGAGAACTAATTTTTGCTATTGGAACCACACGGTTCGTTGGAAGGGTTCGGAGGGCTCAAACTACGGGAGATGCACCATTGGAAAGTTGAGCTAACGCGGAATTCAGCGATGTAAATTTTTCAAAATTCTGTCGAGGGCCTTTTTTTAATCGACATTTTGTCCAAATTCGCGCCCCTTTCGTTTGGCCAATTACATGTCTCACAAATGTACAGTCAGTCTAATAAGTAAAGTTTTTTATATATAGGTTTGTATATAGGTATATAGGTTATATATAGGTTATATATGTTATATAGTTTTTTTAATATTTAATAAGGTTTAAATATACGCAGGCCTAGAATGCTAGTAAAGAAAACCATAGGTCTACGAAGCATCGCTAAGTGTGCAATTGATAGAACTCTGCACGGGTTATACTTTAAGATGACATTTTTTTTATCTCAAGGCAGCCGATTAACTTCATATCAGGTCAAAATCTGGGGCACCCATTTTTCGAGAAAATGAATTTTCGTAATGCTTAAAATCCGATATGCCTAGTAAACCATTATACAAGCTTTATTTAAGCATGGCTATTTTTCTCTCAAAGCTTTCGTCTAACCTTGATATCTGGTCAAATATTCAGGCAGATATGGATTTCGGGTATCCAATTTTGGGCTCAATGCCAATTTCTCAGTCGTCGTAAGAAACGCAATTGATAGACAAATAGACAACATTTTTAGAAAAATATTTACCCCAGATTTCGACTGGATATTAAAGGTATTATCCCACCATAACATTATATTTGAGTTGAGATAGCCATTGTGATGGCTTGGCATTGAAATTAAGTATGGTAGCAGTTAAAACAACCACAATGATCTAATCAAAAAGATATTCGAGTTTTATTTTTACATCTGTAAAAAATAAGGCACATGTGTATTTGAATAGGGCCTCTAAACCGACAGCGTCGTCTCTCTTTACCCAACTGTTAATGATAGTCGACTTGTTTTAGGGTGAACCTTGGAGATATTTCCTACGTTTCAATGGGTTGGTAATTGTTTTTTTTTAAATTATTAAAAGCACCAGAATTGTCTCGAAATAATTGTGCCCATACTTTGGCAGCGTAAAGGATTTCTGTGTAGCTCTCTAGAGCTCGATATGACGTCATCAACCCAAATATTAAAACTTAACTTTTTTTTATGAAATTGAGCACTGTTTGCGATAAACAAATGTCATAATCGTGTTCGGCAGCAATTACTTCATATTTTGCACCACAAGCGGCGTACATTTTACAACTTTTGGGAAAGTGGGACAGTCCCTTTAAGGTAAAACCGTGGCCATGAGAAAAATGTCCTCCTGCTGAATTGCGTATCCCAGATTTTGACCTGATTCAGGATCAAACGACGACCTTGAGATAAAAATATCAAAATTAGAAAATATAGCACGTCCAGATTTTTATGAATTACATTTCCCAGCGTGTTGCAGAGCGTCTGGTTCGCCCCAATCCCGTCGTCACAGAGTAACCCTACAAATACAATATCGAGAGTTCGACGTGATCCAAGATCAAACGGCGCCCTTGAGAGAAAAATATCCAATTTTGCATAGTCAGTCAAATACTCTATCAGGTACACACCTGGCGATGCTCCATAGACCTGTGGTTTTCTTAAATCCCGCAATCGCAGGTATCGCAAATGCCGTCGCAGATATCGTCGCTAACTTAACGGACATAATCCCGCCCCGGGCATGTTGGCAGAGCCTGACGCATGGAGTAGCATGACGCCAAGATATTAGTGCGCCTTAGGTGTACTTTTTTTCGCGTAGAATCATCAGGTAGGTTCGTGGACGTTTGCTTATGTAATTTTGGGATTCTGCACCAAGCGTGACACGAGCTACGATTTAAAAAGCACGTAAAAACATCTGGTGTCAGCGCGGTTCGAACCCATGGTCAATCTAAGGATACGCCAGAAATCGACGGCTATACCGACTGAGCCATTTGCGCCGACGCGCGGAGGCCTGTTATTCAGTATCAGTATCCAATATTTGATCTCCGCTGGCTCTGGATAGCTGACCTCTTGGCCCTCGAGACAAACAGCTCTGACCACTATCGGGTCGCGGCGCATTCCCTTCCCACATCACCCCGCACTTCCTCCCTCTCCTCCCCCTCCCCAGGTCACACACCTGTCAGACAGATGGGTACCAAGTCCAACCTACGGTGGGGAAGCCACCTTTTTCGTGCCTATAGCGAACGTAGCGCCACGTGGTGGCAAGGAAATATATTTATTAGACATGATATGAAACTAAATTTGCTATCGATGCTGCAATATACGCAGCAATTTAAAGGGGCAGTAAGGCACGTGAAAGTGAGGAATCGACGTTCTTTTTTACTCCATGAATTTCATGACGGCTTGGCATGAAGATGACCATGTCAAGTTATAAATCGATAAATTGATAGATCCACCTTAACACGCGCACTAACGGGGGTCCGCGCCAACTACGAAATGCCGGGGGAGGGATTTCCGCCCCCAAGATCTCGAAAACCAAGCAACGTAGCAACAAGCGGAAAACGGCGTTTGATAGCCCGAGATAAGTTCTATCGAAAGTGTATGGTCGTTTTTAGGTCAGGTCAATATTGAGGTAACCGGAGGTCACCAAAAGTCAAATTTCGGCTATATACGAGTGTCCTTGATAAACCGTCTATATCTCGATAACTAAAGAGGCAGTACAGGCAGTAGATGCAGTAAAAAGAGGCAGTCAATCACTTTGGCAACGCGCGGAAAAAAACGTTAGAAAGGAGATTGAATTCGCTTTAGCTAAAGTTTCATCAGAGGTGAGGACATCAGAGGACCTAAGTTATCATCAATCAACATCAGAGGTCAATAGTTAGGTCAGCAGAAGCCATTTAATTTGAAACATTCTAAAAATCGACGAATTGTTTAAAGAATTACTATTGACAGAAGCATGATATAGTCAAACAAATTTCACCTCTGAGTTTATCTCGTCAAGACGCGTCGAATGATATTGTGGGTGACCTAGTTAGCTCATATCCAAAAATTGACCTGACCGTAGGCCAGGTCAAGGCCAGTTCAAGTTCAAATCTTACATCAATTGATTTGTCTCGACAAGCCAAATACAATGGTAAAAACCACATTGCTCTACCTTGATTTGGTAGCGAGTTATTGAATACAAACCATACGTGCATTTTGTCACAAGAGTGGTGGATTTCGTGAAAACTGGTCAGATATAGCCATTTCCTATGAATTTATACGTGTTTTCATTTTTCCCCATTGACTTATAATGGGGAGGTGGGGTCTTGGAGGTGGGGTCACTTGACTTGATCTGAGATGACCCGAGGTCAAAAATTGCACACCATGTGGGTAATTTATGCTCAAACAGCTGTGTCAAATATTCATGAAAAACCGGATGGGGGGGGGGGAATCTACCCCTCCCCGGCAGTGCGCGTGTTAACCCGGCATTGACTGGGGTCTCAGCAGAACGTCATTGACTGGGGGGGGGGGGGGGGGTGAGGGGTGTTAAACGCCCCTCCCCCTGGTTATCTTTCGAACCAATGATCACAGCGAGACGCGCAAGGCGGCAATCGAAAGCTCTCAATAAGATAAATATAAATCATACTAACAAAATGTCAATGTGAGGTAAAATGTCACGTCACGGTCAGGTAAAAGGTCAAAATCGACGTATTTGAGTTTATGGGCCATACTTTCCATCCAAACCTTCGATTACGACCATGATCACCCAAAGTGCTGCCAAATGTATGATACACATCCCGCTCAAGAGCGTAGGCAAGGGGGGGGCGGCCAAGGGGGTCATGCCCCCCCCCCCCCCCCCCCTCCCTGGAGGCCAGGCGGGCCCCTCTGGCGACCAGCGAGGGCTGCCTGGGGCCGAAGGCCCCAGTGTTTTGGATGGTGTCAGGCGCCCGCAAAACGTTTCACGTCGCATAAAAGAGCGCCCACGAACCTAAAAAAGTCGTAACACGAATAAATAACAGCTCACTTGCTTGTCTGTTAAAGCCATGTATATGTAAATACGCACAAAAGGGACCCAGCCAGTGTTGGGAGGGCCTCTACCAGCTTTTAAAGGCCCCTACCGATCTACAGATGGCCCCCTGTCGGAATTTAGAGGGCCCCTGTCGGTTGTAGAGGGCCCTCTGCCGGCATTTATTGGACCCTGCCGATCTGTAGAGGGTCCCTGCCGATCTGGAGAGGGCCCTCTGCCGGCCTTTAGAGGGCCCTGCCGATCTGTAGATCGCCCTGCCAATCTGCAGAGGGACTCTGTCGGCATTTAGAGGGCCCTGTCCACCTGTAGAGGGCCCTATTCCAGCACTTCGGGGCCCTGCCGATCTGCAGTGTATCAGCCAATCAGTCGAGGACCCTCTGCTGGCCTTTAGAGGGCCCTGCCGATCTGTAGAGGGCCCTCTGTCGGTCTTTTGAGGCCGATCTGTAGAGGGTCTCTGCTGTCCTTTAGAGGGTCCTTGTGGTGGTAGAGGTAGGCTGCCGGTCGAGCGCCGGTGAGGCTCTCGAAGGAAGACCAGTCAAAGTCATTGTTTTTCAGTGTATGCTAGTAACGTCTGAGAGGAGTACAAGGCTTTGACAATGTACGAGTATTAACCCGGGATTGGCTGGGGTCTCAGCCGAACGCCATTGGCTGGGGGAGGGGGAGGGGGGCGTTTTTCGCTCCCCTGGCTATCTACCGAACTAATAACCGCAGCGTCGACCTGCAGAGGTGGCTAAAGATTTCGTCTGGACACACATCCGGACAAACACGTTGGCCCGTACTTTCTTGAGCGACGCCCCAGTGGGAATCTTCGATTTCTCAAGAAAAAAACATGTAAACATGTTTCTCATCCTGCTACGATTTTGAATTAGAAGCGCCTTGACCAGACAAACACGATGGCGTAAAAACATAGTACCTTCTGTTCATTAGGCAAAAAGTAATTTGCGAGAAACTGTTTTGTCAAAAACTTTTTTTACATTTCATGACCTCTGGAGCCTAACATATTGACCTGAGCTCAAATTTGAGGACACAAATGTGGATTACATATTTAAAGAGCTTTTGATTGTTTTTACCGTTTGTTACTAACTATCATAGCTCCTGAGATATTTGGGGGCTTCTGGAGCGAAGTCCTAAAACTGGAAAGTCTGACCTTTGATGACCTCTGGTGACCTCAATATTGACCTGACCTAAAAAATAAGACAGATATACATTCGTTAGAGCTTGTCTCGAGCTATCTAACGCCGTTTTCCGCTTGTCGCAACGTTGCGTGGTTTTCGAGATTTTAGGGGGGTCGGAATCCGCCCCCCCCTTTGGGCGAGTAATTATCAGAGGCCCTACAGGACGCGTGTTAAGATATGACTATCGAGTTGTAGAAACCCCTCGTATCACAATGTGGTGTATTTTTTCACGAAAATGTATAAGCAAACGACATCCAAAGCTTTCTGTAAATAAAGATGTACGGAGTATGTTACATCTCTATTTTGTAGAGATTTTGTAACTTCATCGTAGATATGCACAATTGGCATGTACGTACTTGTTGTTTTCTGAATCTGAATTCAAGAAGATTCAGGATAATATTTTCATTAACCTGCGCCCCGCTGGAGGTGACAGAATCTGCCCCCCCCCCCCCTGATATTCTCAATAACTTGAAAAGAATGATTTATTTATTTATTTATTTATTCGTTCTATCACCAACAGAGAATGCCTCCACTTACAGGTGAAGTCAAATACAATATACAATATAAACATATATGATAGATATCGACGTCAACCTTTCAGTACCTTATGCTGCATCAATTATACGTCTTATCACAACATTTTAATGGAAATGGTGGTGTACTTTGGGAGATAATGACGTTTTAATCACGTCATGTCATGCTATTTTTGGTGGAAAAACAATAAATGTTTGGAAAATCGTAGAAAATCGAGTTTTGAAGAAAATTGTAAATACAAAACGCCGAAAGACAGGAAATGACATTGAAAATGGCTATCGCGGATTTGTGAAATTTTGAGTTTTTGACTCCCCCCCAAAAAAAATTCGTTGTAGAGTTATTTGTCGCTGTTTTACAACATACAACATACTGTACTGTTTTAATTATGTGGGCCCCCTTGGCTACAAGGGCCCCTCTGATCCTATTTCCCCCCCCCTGGGAAAAATTCTGCTTATTCCCCTGATCCCGCATGAGCTAAAGTGAGATTGTTGGACAAGGTCAAGGTCAAGGTCAGGTCACAAAAGGTCACTATGCTCAAAATATCTACGAAAGTCATGCAACACATGTTTCATGAGTTATTTTCCACATGGAATTCCATAGTGATAGTCTTTTTACCACCTGACTTCATCTACGTGAAGTTAATTTCAAGTTCAGGTCAAGTTCAGGTCACTGAAGGTCAAAATTGTAAATTGTTAAATCTAAATCACAGAGGCATGTTGCTAGACCAGTTTTGTCTCAGAAATACAGTAGTGTCGTCTATTTGTCTGTATCTGGTCAATAAAAGACAATTTGTTTGTAATATGACGTCATGAGTTACCCATACTTTAGATGCCATAAGTCAGTCAAAAATAGCGATATCAGTCTGAAATTTGGTATGGTAGTTTCCCATATGTGATTATCTGACATATATTCCGGCGTTTTGAATATCTTTGAAAAATTTGATTTTGTGGGAATTTTCCCCCAAAAAACTCTTTTGAATTTTGTGGGATTAAAACCCAAAATTTCCCAAATTCCGAGATAGCTATGTTGTAGCCCTTGCCATTTTCTATTTTTGCACGTTTTTGAATTGCATTTTTCTCCAAATATGGCATTTGTACGGTCTGTTTCATTTTAGCTGATTTTGGTGTAAAACTCGTGTGTAGTGACGTCACTAAATTCGACATAACTCGAAATTTTTCGACGAAATTACTTTATATTTTCACAAAAGACGTAAACAAGATTTAGAAGAAGATACCCTAAGTTTCACGCTGATAGCGCTATTGTTTTTTTTAGCTATTACGAAAATGAAATAGGGGGCGTTAAACGCCCCCTCCCGGTCAATAGCGGGTTAATGGTTGTTTTGAGTTGAGATAGCCAAAATGTCACCACCATGGTAAAATGAGCATGAACATAAATCGAACATATGTGAGATATCTGATGTCAAAGGCCAAAGCTATTCGGAACAGAGTTGTCAAAAATTGGTTCAATAACACCCAAGACGCTGAGTAAGGATCTGACGAAAACACGTCACTAAAACTCGAAAATGTGTCCATGTAAGCGATGTTTATGTTTGTGCTTCGCCGTAGGTGACTCTTAAATTCGTACCTTGTTCATATGTCTTTGGTGAGCAAAACAAAAGCGTCGGATTCTATTGCTACTAGGACATGAAAATGCAATGTGACTGCATAACGGTTGTCAGATTGTTTTCGTTAGGTGTAAAATTCGATGATTAGTGCAATCGCAATTACTATTACCGCAATATTCCAGAAAAGAGGAAATTTGAGAAGAAAACGAAACAGAAGCATCCGTGTTTCTCAGACATAACTTCATATAGTTCAGTCAAGTAGATGCGCATTTGAGATATTTCGATGAGGTGGGATTATCCATTCGATCCGTAGCCCATGGCTCGTAATACATCATATAGCCCTGAGATACATCATATAGCCCTGAGATACATCATATAGCCCTGGGGCCTGAGCACATAGACAGGTATGTTGGCAGCTGCAGTTATCAAACCACAAACTTGTATTGTGGTGAGCCACAGCTTTTGCTCCAGGACATCTCAGTCGGGCCGAAACGCAGCTCATCGCTCAGACCTGGCCGATCTGAAGCACCCGAGATAGACGAGCGAGCCCGGAGCGCCGACTCCAACAACCGGCCTAGATTGAAAGTGTCAGTCCTGACGGCTCATTTAACCGAAATGGACTCGAATCTCGTCCCTGAAGGTGCTACCATTTATCTCCGAGAGCAGAAGTCGTTTAAAAAGCGGCCTGGATCAACCCAGAGAGGAAGTGCATGGAGGCCCAATAAAAGGCGCCGAGCCGAGCCCATCGGAGGCTGATTCGTCTAGAGGAGAGCACGGTCCGGCCGCCGGGGCCGCCGGGGCCGCCGGGGGCCGTCCCCACTCACACCTGGTGGTGCTCCCAGGCTCTCCGAGCTGCCTCACCTCCCTCCCCCGCGACTGCTCATCCAGCGGTGGGAGGGAGTGGGCATGCTGTCTGCGCCGGGGTGTGGTTACCGTGTGATGACAGTGATTGTGTGATGACGGATGATGTCTATCATGTGATTAAAGCTGGATGGGGTGGCGGGCGCGCATTCGATAGCCACTGGAACACAGCTCTGTGGCAAAGCGCCGACAGTGATACGATCTATATCGTCAAAGGCGACATCATTTACATGACCAATGGATCGGATAACGTGTATCAGACAGCGCCCAAATGAGAGGCACGCTTCAGTAATGAGATAATGTCGACCGAAATCCGAATTAAGTCTGCCGCGCTAACCAGAACTAGCAGGACACCTAAACATCTCAATGACACCGTACCCCTTGCCAGTCGGTCTACTGCGGGCCGTCTCGGTGTCGGCTCCGGGCGGCTGATCCTGACAGATGTCCGCTGGCCACTGAGCCTGACAGACGTAAGCCGGTCGCTGTCAGAAAGTTCAGTAAGGTAAGCCGCGTGTCACGGTGGCCGCGGCAGCTGTAGACACGTCACGTCTCGTCACGTCCCGTCACGGCACGGCACGGCACGGCGGGAGGCAGGAGGAGGCGGCGGCGGTCGCGACACGCACGTTCACTCTCGGCGGGGGCCGGCTCGGTGTCGGCGGCTGGTCCCCATTTGTTTCGGCCGTCCGCCATGGGGTGGGAGGCAGCGAGGCGCGGCGGAGCTGTCTCGCGCACCAGTCGCCCGCGTCCCGCCGCAGACCAGCTACGGATCAACAAACAGCACCGGCCGCTACTGCACGGCTAATTGGGAACCCTATTCCGCGACTCTCCTCCCTCCTCCCTCTCCTCCTCTCTCCCATTCTCACTCCCTCTCCCTCCCTCTTTCTTTCTTGCTTTCCACTCTCTCCCTTTTTTCTTCTATTTTCCTGTCTCCCTACCTACCTTCTTTCCTCGTCCGTTCCATCCCTGCAGTTCTATCGCAATCGTCGGCTGGTGACGCTGGGAGCGTATCTATGACTGCTCCGAGATCTCGTGTGAATACTTGACGTACTTTGGAGACAAACGAGGCGCCACAATATGTGCATCTCACGCTCCTCATCTCACTCTACTTGATGTCAGTCATTCCCACGAGCTCTTCCTCTGAACTCCGTCCTGCAAGTCAGCCTCAGGTCTGTGTCTGTACCCGTGCGGTACCCCTGCACCCCTCCCCTCCCCTCCGGCCTCGCTGACGGGGGGGGGGGGGGGGTTGGCGGACGGAATGTCGGTCGACCGAGGTAGATCGGTATCGGCCGCCCCAGGCCGGCCGACACTCCGCCACACAGACCACGCTGTTTTTCTGCATCGTCGGCTAAAGCCCGCGCCAGATGGGCGGCTGGTAAGCGATACGGTACCCCACGTCAGACAGGACACACCCGGGTGGTGCGGCTTTACGGGGACATGAATCAGGACACGGTGCGGCTTTACAGGGACAGGAATCAGACACGGTGCGGCTTTACGGGGACAGGAATCAGGACACGGTGCGGCTTTACGGGGACAGGAATCAGACACGGTGCGGCTTTACAGGGACAGGAATCAGGACACGGTGCGGCTTTACAGGGACAGGAATCAGACACGGTGCGGCTTTACAGGGACAGGAATCAGGACACGGTGCGACTTTACAGGGACAGGAATCAGGACACGGTGCGGCTTTACGGGGACAGGAATCAGGACACGGTGCGGCTTTACAGGGACAGGAATCAGGACACGGTGCGACTTTACAGGGACAGGAATCAGGACACGGTGCGGCTTTACGGGGACAGGAATCAGGACACGGTGCGGCTTTACAGGGACAGGGATCAGGACATGGTGCGGCCTTACAGGGACAGGGATCAGGACACGGTCCGGTTTTACGGGGACAGGATACGGTACGGAGTGGCTTCGGGGCAGACTTATCCAGGGGCAGACCACCGCCTGCCATCTGGGAACAGCTCAGTACGTCAGCAGTGCGGCGCAGGGGATTATCAGTATTTTGAGACTGGCGCTGTGACGGGAGAAGCCCGATAGGGATAGTGCTTCGTGTGATATGGTATTAGTACGAATTCCAGCTTCCGTACGACCGAGAGCTTCGGTGGACGCATTGAGGTACGGCTGTGGCTGACTGTTGCTGACTGTTTCTGACTGTTGCTGACAGCTGACTGTTGGAGACTGATTGTAGTCGGTTATTTGAGACAAGCTAATTTTGCTAAATACTTGGAAGGTCCCGAATGGTTGTTTGTGTGGTAGATATGCCATAAATCGTTTAACATAGACCCATGTTGTTAAGGTTGCTGCTATTTTTTGGCATCAGGTAAATGTCATTATGTGTATTTGTATCCAGTCCGGGTATAATCCTGCTGCCACCCTGTCTTTAGACCCACTATAGTGGCGGCGCCGATACTCAGCAATACATCATCACCCTTTCCAGCCGAGTGGCCATCCACCATCCATCGTGGCCAGTTATCCACGGCTGTCTCGGCTCTCTCCGCCGTCCCTGGCCGGGTATTCTACTGCGGGGAGAGGCGCCAGGCGAAGGCCCTCCGGACCGCGGCACTGATTGTGCTCCGAATCATCCACGGGCCGCCGCGCGCCAGCTCTCCACACCGCGCGAGGAAGGGGAGACGGGGGCCGAACAGAAGCTGGTCCCACGTCCGAGGTATGAATGGAGACGGACAATACCCGCAGGAGACGGCGGCTCTCCGCCGCCGAGTGGAGGTATTTTCGACGGCGCTGAAAACGATTTGCTGTTTGCATGGACGTGACTATTTTCGCGCGCACATTTGGGGGCATGGGAAGCGCTCGTAAACGCCGCCATTTAGCTGTTCGTTACAGCGGTGATGGGCTCTTTAAACTATAAGGTTACGCCAGGGAAAGATAACTGTTAGTGGATCCGAAATAGATGTAATGAGTTTTCGCGACGCGCGAGTTATAGAGACGGAGAGACGTAAAAGAGCGGGGAGCGCAGTCGGTAATGTGCTAACTTGCCGTCGTTTGTCGCAAACGTGCCTAAGTGGGAGTGAAGGCGGCACATATGGCACCCATAACAGCAGCCCGGGCTGTCTCGTATTGCTGGTATCAGGGAGCCAGATCAGCTGAAATCCCACCTTCCACTGCCACCTGTTAATTAAGCGATTAAGGCAACCGCTACACTAATGGAGAATACGCCCATGTTTCCATTTAGGAACGGTGTTGTTCTGTCGTTCATTGACCTTCGCTGGACCGACGGCAGCTACATTGTCGGGTCAGAGCGAGGCTTTACACAGCTTTTCAATCAGCAACACCTTTCAAGTGTTGACCAAAAGTAGTTCTAGCCTTTCCGTCGTTCTGCTGATAGCTGTATTCGCTTCGTGGCTGGAAGCAGCCCTGATCAGTGATCACTGATATGTTGAATGTTTTTGGTGCCACCAGATCCAATTAAGTGGAATATTATGAGCGCTAGCTTTTCTGAAGAGGCCAAGAAGTTGGCATGCTCTCCTCGAGGTCAAGAGAAATTGGATAATGTTATTCAATTCAGAAACTTTACTTCTTACATAGTTCCTTATGAAGAATAAATACAATAATATTGTGGAAATCAGCCAACTTCCCATTTTTGGCCTTTCTAAACACAGTTTAATCGAATTGTTAAGTTAGCGTTCTTATTCCAACTCTCCGTTGATTAATACGTTTGAGCATGCAACAGACGCCCGCCACACTTTGATCCATTGAGCAGCGGCTGCACAGTTTACGAGGGCCAAGTGTCCGATCGCGTGCCACGGGGATCTTTCCTCCCGCTCCTCTGGAGCCTCGGCAGGCAAACGCAGAAGTTTCCCGGGGCGCAGCCAGGTTTCACTCTTCGGGTCTGTTTCGAGGATGAAGCATGATAAACTATGAGAATGGAACGCAGTTAAAACCGGCCTCCGGTCACCGGCTCATAGATGACCGGACTGATGAGCCCGGGTTTCAGAGAACTAGTTTATCTAACAATCATTTCACGTGAAATTGTAGAATATTACCAGCTTTTCGTGATAAATTTGACCGTCGCCGAAGCAGGGCAGTTTACCAGCAGCAGCAGCAGGGGAGTACAGTGCAGAATTAAGACAAGACGTATCTGAGCATGGGTGGTCTTAACTCCAGTGTTTCGTGTCTGTTGTTCATTCCGCGTCTGAAAATACCAAATATACACATATTAGGAATGTAGATCACAAATCGCGGCGTGATGTATGTTAGTTCCTTATCAAGACAACGCCCATGTAAGCGTTGCGCAAGATAACACATGTTTTGCTGTTCTGAGTCGTTAAGATGTTTTATCGTAATACTTTTGAAACAGTCATCGTATAAGGAAGACAAGCTCCAGGAACAAGCCTTTAAGAGTTCTCTGTGAGGTGTGTGGTGAAATTTTGTCTCATTTAATAAAACAAGTACTTGCTAGACATTATCTTTCAGTTAGTTGTCTGTATGGTTAGTGTATGCGAGATAGCTATACATCGGTTTCGGTGCTTCTTTAAATGTATTGCACTTGGGTAAGTTACTTAATACAGATGGATAGATGGTGTCCATTGGGAAGTTAGCATTGAGAAGAAACATCCGAGCGAAATGGAATGAGTTTTCAATACATGTAAAATTTGAAAAATATGTCACACTATAACAAATGTGAACAATCCTGGATTCACCAGTGTTGTGGCGCCAGGGTGGGATCGATGTATGGTTCAGAGCCGAGCTGGGCTGGACAGGAGCTGGGCTGGACAGGAGCTGGACAGGAGCTGGACAGGAGCTGGACAGGAGCTGGACAGGAGCGGGACAGGAGCTGGACTGGACGTTGGACTGGACGCTGGACTGGACGCTGGACAGGAGCTGGACTGGACGCTGGACTGGACGCTGGACTGGACGCTGAACAGGAGCTGGGCTGGACAGGAGGTGGACAGGAGCTGGACTGGACGCTGGACTGGACGCTGGACTGGACGCTGGACTGGACGCTGGACTGGACGCTGGACTGGACGCTGGACTGGACGCTGGACTGGACGCTGGACTGGACGCTGGACTGGACGCTGTACAGGAGCTGGACAGGAGCTGGGCTGGACAGGAGGTGGACAGGAGCTGGACTGGACGCTGGACTGGACGCTGGACTGGACGCTGGACTGGACGCTGGACTGGACGCTGGACTGGACGCTGGACTGGACGCTGGACAGGAGCTGGGCTGGACAGGAGGTGGACAGGAGCTGGACTGGACGCTGTATAGGACGCTGGACAGGACGCTGGACAGGAGCTGGGCTGGACAGGAGCTGGACAGGAGCTGTACTGGACAGGAGCTGGACTGGACAGGAGCTGGACAGGAGCTGGGCTGGACGCTGGACAGGAGCTGGAATGGACAGGAGCTGGACAGGAGCTGGACTGGACAGGAGCTGGACAGGAGCTGGACAGGAGCTGGGCAGGAGCTGGACAGGAGCTGGACAGGAGCTGGACAGGAGCTGGGCTGGACGCTGGATAGGACGCTGGACAGGAGCTGGGCTGGACAGGGGCTGGACTGGACGCTGGACAGGAGCTGGATAGGAGCTGGGATGGACAGGAGCTGGACAGGAGCTGGGCTGGACGCTGGACAGGAGCTGGGCAGGAGCTGGGCAGGAGCTGGGCAGGAGCTGGGCAGGAGCTGGACAGGAGCTGGACAGGAGCTGGGCTGGACGCTGGACAGGAGCTGGACTGGACAGGAGCTGGACAGGAGCTGGACAGGAGCTGGACTGGAGCTGGACTGGAGCTGGGCTGGACGCTGGACAGGACGCTGGACTGGACAGGAGCTGGACTGGACGCTGTACAGGAGCTGGACAGGAGCTGGGCTGGACAGGAGCTGGACAGGAGCTGGGCTGGACGCTGGACAGGAGCTGGACTGGACGCTGGACTGGACAGTGGACTGGACGCTGGACTGGACGCTGGACTGGACGCTGGACTGGACGCTGGACTGGACGCTGGACTGGACGCTGGACTGGACGCTGGAATGGACACTGGACAGGAGCTGGACTGGACGCTGGACTGGACGCTGAACAGGAGCTGGGCTGGACGCTGGACTGGACGCTGGACAGGAGCTGGACTGGAGCTGGGCTGGATCTGGACTGGACGCTGGACAGGAGCTGGACTGGACGCTGGACAGGAGCTGGACTGGACAGGAGCTGGACTGGACGCTGGATAGGAGCTGGACAGGTTGGGCCGCAGCTGACCTGGCCAGCGGACAATTAGAGCGGCCAGCTCTCCGTGCCGGCCGCGTTCGGCGCTGACCGGCTCCGAGCCAGTGTCTATACAAACTTTACAGCCCCCTTCGTTAGCCGGCCGGGCTGCGTTTATTGCAGACTGACGAACCGGCCGTAAAGGCGGCTCTTCTTTGTCCCCGGTCGGCCCGTGCTGACCGCTCCAGTTTCGGGCCCCATGGTAAACCAATAAATGGCCCGCGAGCACAAGCCGAGACGCCTCTACCTGCCACCGACAGCCGATCGGCAGTTTGGACATCTAGAGGAAATACTGCTCTATGATATCGGAAGCTTCTGAGATTGTACACTAAAGAGCAGTTCCTAAAAATAATGAATTTGTCAAAGTCTCTCGTATTGTTGTCCCCCCCCCCAAAAAAAAATGCATTCTTTCGTGCTTTCTGCTTGCTGCGTTTTTAGGGCAAGAATTCCCGCGCTTTCGCAACAATGTCCCGCGCTTTCGTCACATTTCACCTCTACTGACGTCCTCGGCCGGTAGCTGCATGGCAGGACACGTCGCCGTCGCACGTCTTTCGTCACGTCCCGCGTGCGGCCTGCACGGCCGCCTTTTTACTCCAAATGGCCCCGAAACGTCACGTTGCCAGGCCAGCCCGACTGTCAGGTAGGCATATTATCCAGGCCGGCCGAGCCGCTCTATACTGGCAGCACGACGTCGTAAATACATTCCGGTCAGGCAGTGGTAGTGGAAGAACTGTCCAACAGCCTGCTGTTTATCGGTACATAGACGTAAGTATGATGCCTTTTTAATGCGGCTTATGTGTTTTTGCGTTTGGAGTACACAGCTACCGTCAGCTGGCGGGCGGTGCGGGTCCGAGCCATGCCGAGCCGAGCGGCACGCGACATTGGTGTCCCGGCGCCGAGCCCGCCGAGCCCGTCGCCCGCCGCCCACCGCCCGCCGCCCGCCGCCCGCTGCCGCGGTAATTGTGCGGTATTTGCAGACCGTTCTGGCAAGCCGCGCGGTTTTTATCCAGGCGGTCCGTGGGACCGGCGGGAGCGGGCCGCAGCGCTGTGTGATTTGGCATTCGTTCTGCACCGACCGCGGAGTAGGATAATGGTGGGTGGAGCTGGGAGTTTGGTGGAGCTGGCTGGCTACGGTGGTCAGCTCCATGAGAGAAGACCAGTGGCGCAGCCAGACATTCAGAAGGGGGGGGGAGCCAGTCATGGTGGAAGCCCCCTCCCCCAAAAAAAATATATATATACCCCTGGATATCAAAAACTCTACGGATTTCGGCCACCTTATTTTGCGAGGCCCCTTTTTCAACTTTTGATGAGCTGGATTGGACCAGGACCTCAGTATGCATTGTATGTACTGAGCGCATTACTAATTTATGTTGTTCTGTACAGGAGATACAACCTATATTAGCTGACAAATATTGCAGCACACACTCTCATGAGTGGGAAATTGTTAAATTGTTTTGTACTTCCACCACCCAGGGGCATCGCCGATCATTTTTGAGAAGGGGGTCGGCTGAAATGACGAAAACAAATTGTACCCCATGTTTTGTGTGTACCTATTTAAGCGCCGCCAAGCGCTTAAATAGCGCCAAGCGTCGCCAAGCGGCGCGAAATTTTCACAGGTTTGCCTGATAAAACCCAGAAATATAGGCGGTGGGCCTTGTAGAGGATAAGAAGTAGGGATGCAAATTGCAGGACCACGGAGCCGGCGCCAGACCCAAATTCAGGCCCGGCGGGCCTGAAACTGTGTCTGAACTCAGGCTTGCCGATCTCATGCTGGGCTCAGCACAAGTTCGGGGGTTAAAATACCGTTTAATGTATAATGAAGTCAAGACATGCAGATTGCTGAATGCTGACTGCCGGGCCCGGCGGGTGTTGCCACATGTCGCCGGGCTTGATGCCGGTGCCAACTCATGTATGAGCGGTGGCGGTGGCGGTGCCGGTTCCTCTTTTTAGAGACTTTTTGCATCTCTAATAAGAAGCTAAAAACGTTGTTCATTCAATTCAACGTTACGACGAAATGGATACGATGGCTTCGTTATGACGATGGCCACTGATGTGACGCAACGAAGCGGCGTGAAAATGTTAATTTTAGGTCGTGAGAAAACGAAATTGTAATGTTGGACCAGACTGTGAGTGGAGCCAAGGCTTAAAGGGAAATAATTACCCTTTTCCACTAAAATGGAGTTAGCACTTGAAATCGCCAGACGAGATCAAAATATATTGTAAATTCATCACATTTTGTATGAAAACTTTCCTACCGAAAGATATTTCAAGTTAAAGTTGATAAGCGTTCCACACTTTTAACGACCGGTACTTGCACTATTTCTGACCTTCTGTCAAGTACTTTTGGTCCTCATCAAACTGCGGGCCTTTCCCGTATTGTTTTTGTACGCAATGGAGTGGAAAATATATTGTGCGTTCTGCTTGTTGTGATTATATGCCCGGCGATCTTCTAAAACTAACAGCGATTGAAAAAAGTGGCAATAAAATCGGAAGCTCATCGATGCACATCAACGCGGCATAGTTAGTGGTTGCGACCCTCATTTTTTTTTAATCGATTCATTTGTTTTCAACATTAGGAGTTGTGTATAGTTTGTCTGTGGCTGTATATAACACTATGCTTTATTTTATCATGAAAAATAATATTTTTTCCCAAAAAAAACTAACGAACAATAACACAAAACTGGCAATTAAATCAGAAGCTCATCGATGCACATCGACGGCGACCTATTTAGCGTCGGCGATTTGTTTATAAAGTCATTGTCATGCTTCTCGGCGCACTTAACCATCTCGGCGCACTTGGCGAGTTGTTCCTGATTAGTATACCCAAGTCTCGTAGCAGGCTTTGTTAATGGACGTCACTGGTGCCATTCTTGTGTAGCATTGCAAAATATATCTGATTTCGAGTTGAAAGCTAATTAAAGACTTATTCAAATTATTGTTTTTAAGTTTGCATTTTCTTGTTAATCATTATTAAAGGTATTTTATCACTGTATTGCATAGTAGTTGATACTTCAGAAACTTGTGACGTAATAATATTGTATCCAATATGCATTTCCCTCACCTTTTGCTATTGTGGCGCAGTGCCGAGTGCTTTGCGAATACTAGCTTGCCTGGGGTTCAATTCATTCCGCTCTTATTTTATTCGAGTTGGTATAGTTTGCATGTTGTTGTTATTCATGACTTATACTGATAGTCAGTCATGCATCACGGATGCTTCACGGATTGCTTCACGGATCAGAGTGCTGCTCGAACGCACGCTAGTAGCGCTTTCGTTCT
>JAXIVJ010016119.1:10000-25000 GCA_036785665.1 Chirona hameri
GTCAGACTGTCTGTCTGTCAGACTGTCTGTCTGTCAGACTGTCTGTCTGTCAGACTGTCTGTCTGTCAGACTGTCTGTCTGTCAGACTGTCTGTCTGTCAGACTGTCTGTCTGTCAGACTGTCTGTCTGTCAGACTGTCTGTCTGTCTGTCTGTATGTATGTATGTATGTATGTATGTGCCCCATTATAAGTCGATGGGGAAATATTAAATGCTTCCTATTCCAAGGATACGCAAGATATCAGTTTAATTCCTTCTGGATCATGTTATTATAGGCCATTCTTGATGACCTAGGTGCCATTTTTGTTCAGCGACCCCTACATGGTCAGCCAGGTCATCCGAAGTCACCAACAGTTGCATTGCAATAACTCTCGACATAATGACGATAGAGAAGTGAAACCGACACCAATGTGTTTGTCTCGTCGAGGCACGTCTTCCCATATGCAACATGACCTACTTGGGTCACCACTTGACCTTGACCTGAGGTCAATTTTTTAGTTGACCTAACCTGGTAAAAAGTAATATGAGTCGAAGCGCCTTGACGAGACAAACACGATGGCATCAACATTATTGCCTTGTCATTATTAGGTAAAAAGCTATTCGTGAAAATCTGTATTTGTAAAAAATAGTCTTTTTTACATTTGATGAGCTCTGGAGCCTCAAATACTGACCTGAGCTAAAATCTGAGGTCACCTTGTCGATTGTATTTTTCAAGAGCTTTCCATTGTTTTTTTCTCGTTTGTTCCTAGCTATCATAGTTCCTGTGATATTCCTGATATTTCCTGATATAGTTCCTGTGGGTTTCTGGAGCGAAGTCCTAAAACTGGAAAATTTGACCTTTGATGACCTCTGGTGACCTCAATATTGGCTTAAGGAAAACAAATATATGAAGTACTTTCGAATGTGCTTGTCGAGAGCTTTCGAGCGCCTTTTCCTGCGTCTTTCTAGCCCTTTTAATTTTCGAGTTAGAGGGGGTGTCTACCCCCCCCCCCCCCCCTCTGACACGGCGAAGGTGGCGTCGAGCACCGGCACGGCGCGGGTTAAACCTCACTGTGATTCCCAACACTTGAACTGCCATTGAGTCGAGCAGTATTAGTTGTCAGCACCGGTAATGCTGACCAGACTTGTGCCTGGATCCCGAAGTTGGATCTGGGATCCCAGTGGATCTCCGGGATAAAATGCATGAATATCTTGTATCCCTATGGATGGATCCCTCTGCGTAAAATTCATGCAGATCTGGGATCCTCCTAGATCCCTCGGCGTAAAATGCTTCAGTATCTGGGATCTTTGTGGATCTCTCGTCTAACAATATATCAGGATCTGGGATCTTTGTAGATCCCGCGGCATAACATATCAGGATCTGGTATATTTGTGGATCCCTCGGCGTAAAATAAATGTAGATCTGGAATCTGTCTAGATTCCACGCCTTGCACAGGATCTAGGCTCTTTGCGGATCCTGCGGCTTAAAATACATGTATATATTGGACCCTTTGAGAGTCTCCCAGCTTACTGGTTATCTGGGATCTTAGTGGATCTCTATTGTAAACGAGCCTCAGATCTTGAAACATGCAGGGACTGACATACAAATGTGTGGTCTCTATGTTGCGTATGTAGTATGTACTATGTAGATAATTAGTAGCTGCAAATTACCTTTTACCTATTAGCAATCATATAGATTGTAATGAATTCTCCCATATGATAAAATTAGCAAGAAGATCCCTCAGCATAACATGCATGCAGATCTTGGATCGCAGTGGATCCCTCTGCGTAAAATGCATGAAGATCTGGGATGCTCCGGGCTCCCTCGGCGTAACATGCTTCAGGATCTGGGATCTTGTGTGGATCCCTCGTCTACAAATATATCAGGATCTGGAGTATTTGTTGATCCCTCTGCTTATTATGTACCTGGATATGGTGTCCCATGTGGATCCTGGGACACATATCCGGATCTCAGCTGGGTCCCGGGATCCATGCACATGGTATGATGCTGAGATATGTGTGCCTTGTGCTCTATTGCAGCTGTGTCTGATATTGTGCTCTATTGCAGCTGTGTCTGATATTGTGCTCTATTACAGTTGTGTCTGATATTGAGCTCTATTGCAGCTGTGTCTGATATTGTGCTCTATTGCAGCTGTGTCTGATACTGAGCTCTATTGCAGCTGTGTCTGATATTGTGCTCTATTGCAGCTGTGCCTGATATTGTGCTCTATTGCAGCTGTGTCTGATATTGTGCTCTATTGCAGCTGTGTCTGATATTGTGCTCTATTGCAGCTGTGCCTGATATTGTGCTCTATTGCAGCTGTGTCTGATATTGTGCTCTATTGCAGCTGTGTCTGATATTGTGCTCTATTGCAGCTGTGCCTGATATTGTGCTCTATTGCAGCTGTGTCTGATATTGTGCTCTATTGCAGCTGTGCCTGATATTTAGCTCTATTGCAGCTGTGCCTGATATTGAGCTCTATTGCAGCTGTGCCTGATATTGAGCTCTATTGCAGCTGTGCCTGATATTGAGCTCTATTGCAGCTGTGTCTGATATTGTGCTCTATTACAGCTGTGTCTGATATTGTGCTCTATTGCAGCTGTGTCTGATATTGTGCTCTATTGCAGCTGTGTCTGATATTGTGCTCTATTGCAGCTGTGCCTGATATTGAGCTCTATTGCAGCTGTGCCTGATATTGAGCTCTATTGCAGCTGTGTCTGATATTGTGCTCTATTGCAGCTGTGTCTGATATTGTGCTCTTTTGCAGCTGTGCCTGATATTGTGTTCTATTGCAGCTGTGTCTGATATTGTGCTCCATTGCAGCTGTGTCTGATATTGTGCTCTATTACAGCTGTGTCTGATATTGTGCTCTATTGCAGCTGTGTCTGATATTTAGCTCTATTGCAGCTGTGTCTGATATTGTGCTCTATTGCAGCTGTGTCTGATATTGAGCTCTATTGCAGCTGTGTCTGATATTGTGCTCTATTGCAGCTGTGTCTGATATTGTGCTCTATTGCAGCTGTGTCTGATATTGTGCTCTATTGCAGCTGTGTCTGATATTGTGCTCTATTGCAGTTGTGTCTGAAATTGTGCTCTATTGCAGCTGTGTCTGATATTGTGCTCTATTGCAGTTGTGTCTGAAATTGTGCTCTATTGCAGCTGTGTCTGATATTGTGCTCTATTGCAGCTGTGTCTGATATTGTGCTCTATTGCAGTTGTGTCTGAAATTGTGCTCTATTGCAGCTGTGCCTGATATTGTGCTCTATTGCAGCTGTCTGATATTGAGCTCTATTGCAGCTGTGTCTGATATTATGCTCTATTGCAGCTGTGTCTGATATTGTGCTCTATTGCAGCTGTGTCTGATATTGTGCTCTATTGCAGCTGTGTCTGAAATTGTGCTCTATTGCAGCTGTGTCTGATATTGAGCTCTATTGCAGCTGTGTCTGATATTGTGCTCTCTATTGTAGCTGTGTCTGATATTGTGCTCTCTATTGCAGCTGTGTCTGATATTGTGTTCTCTGTTGCAGCTGTGTCTGATATTATGCTCTCTATTGCAGCTGTGTCTGATATTGTGCTCTCTATTGCAGCTGTGCCTGATCCGGATGACGTCGGACGGCCGGCTGCCGGAGGCCGAGCGGAGGAACTACAAGCACGCGTTCGACGCGCTGTTCCGCGTGGCTCGCGAGGAGGGCGTCACAGCGCTGTGGCGTGGCGCCGTGCCCACCATGGGCCGAGCCGTGGTCGTCAATGCCGCACAGCTGGTCTCCTACTCACAGGCCAAACAGTCGCTCATGAGCTCAGGTTAGTGTACTCCAAAACTGGAATGCGAATATAAAGATCTAGTACGTCTTATACATGTATTAAATGAACGAAGACCACTGAACATCATTGCCGCTGTACTGAGTGATCATTGCCGCTGTACTGAGTGCGTGGTGTGTTTCAGGCTACTTCAGCGACAACATTCTGCTGCACTTCTGCAGCTCAATGATCTCCGGCCTGGTGACGACAGCCGCCTCCATGCCGGTGGACATCGCCAAAACCAGGCGAGTCACGACTCACACCAGCGCCCGTCACAACAGCGCACACACATACACAACTGCAGGGCAGATCAGGGTAGGGCAGGGCAGGGCAGAGCAGGGCAGGACAGGGCAGAGCAGGGCAGAGCAGGGCAGAGCAGGGCAGAGCAGGGCAGGGCAGAGCAGGGCAGGGCAGAGCAGGGCAGGGCAGAGCAGGGCAGAGCAGGGCAGGGCAGAGCAGAGCAGAGCAGGGCAGACCAGGGCAGAGCAGAGCAGGGCAGGGCAGAGCAGGGCAGAGCAGGGCAGAGCAGGGCAGAGCAGGGCAGAGCAGGGCAGAGCAGGGCAGAGCAGGGCAGAGCAGGGCAGAGCAGGGCAGAGCAGGGCAGAGCAGGGCAGAGCAGGGCAGAGCAGGGCAGAGCAGGGCAGAGCAGGGCAGGGCAGGGCAGGGCAGAGCAGGGCAGAGCAGGGCAGAGCAGAGCAGAGCAGAGCAGAGCAGAGCAGGGCAGAGCAGGGCAGAGCAGGGCAGAGCAGGGCAGAGCAGGGCAGAGCAGGGCAGGGCAGAGCAGGGCAGATCAGGGCAGATCAGAGCAGGGCAGAGCAGGGCAGAGCAGGGCAGAGCAGGGCAGGGCAGGGCAGGGCAGAGCAGGGCAGAGCAGGGCAGAGCAGGGCAGGGCAGAGCAGGGCAGAGCAGGGCAGAGCAGGGCAGAGCAGGGCAGAGCAGGGCAGAGCAGGGCAGAGCAGGGCAGAGCAGGGCAGAGCAGAGCAGGGCAGGGCAGGGCAGAGCAGGGCAGGGCAGGGCAGGGCAGGGCAGGGCAGGGCAGAGCAGAGCAGAGCAGGGCAGGGCAGGGCAGGGCAGGGCAGGGCAGGGCAGGGCAGGGCAGGGCAGGGCAGGGCAGGGCAGGGCAGGGTAGGGCAGAGCAGGGCAGGGCAGGGCAGGGCAGGGCAGGGCAGAGCAGAGCAGAGCAGAGCAGAGCGGAGCAGCGCAGGGCAGGGCAGGGCAGAGCAGAGCAGAGCAGAGCAGAGCAGGGCAGGGCAGGGCAGGGCAGGGCAGGGCAGGGCAGGGCAGGGCAGAGCAGGGCAGGGCAGGGCAGGGCAGGGCAGGGCAGGGCAGGGCAGGGCAGAGCAGGGCAGAGCAGGGCAGAGCAGGGCAGAGCAGGGCAGAGCAGGGCAGAGCAGGGCAGAGCAGGGCAGGGCAGAGCAGGGCAGAGCAGGGCAGAGCAGGGCAGAGCAGGGCAGAGCAGGGCAGAGCAGGGCAGAGCAGGGCAGGGCAGGGCAGGGCAGAGCAGGGCAGAGCAGGGCAGAGCAGGGCAGAGCAGAGCAGAGCAGGGCAGGGCAGGGCAGGGCAGGGCAGGGCAGGGCAGAGCAGAGCAGGGCAGGGCAGGGCAGGGCAGGGCAGGGCAGGGCAGGGCAGGGCAGGGCAGGGCAGGGCAGAGCAGAGCAGAGCAAAGCAAAGCAGAACAGAACAGAACAGAACAGAGCAGAACAGAGCAGAGCAGAGCAGAGCAGAGCAGAGAAGGGCAGGACAGGGCAGGGCAGATGGAGTTCAGCGTTATTTCCTCTACTGGTATGGCCACTAGGTACAGAGTTACTGTGTGTTTATCCAATCAGAAAATGACATGACTGACGCTGGACGACAGCTTGGTGATGGATATGTGGTGGATACAGCTCCGCTCTCGTCAGCCTTCCATGAGCCTTTGGTAGCCTCAGTTGGCATATGGCCATGAGCCATTGAACCGTCGCTGGATATCACCATTGGAGTGGCGTTTCCAGTCTGTCAGACTGTTGTATGTGCCGGAACTTCGCGATATGGCGATGACCTAGCTCGCGCCATGCCGGGGGGGGGGCATTTAGACGCCCCCTAAGGTTTTTCGGGGATAGCGGAAAAACGGCGGCGCGCAGCGCCGCCGTTTATTTGCACAGCTGTTCGGGCATCAATTACCCACACTATGTGCAATTCTTGACCTCGGGTCATCTCAGGTCAGGTTACCAGGCGAGATCACGTGACCCACCTCCAAAAAAGTTTGCGGCCGTACCACAGCCACAGTTTTTGGCCGATCGGTTTCAAACTTACAGGATTTAATAAGGTCATGGTACCTACAATTCGAATATATAAGATTTTGTATATCGGTGACCTAAGGTTGGGTCACTTTCGTGACCTCCCCATTATAAGTCAATGAGGAAATATTCAAATGCTTCCTATTCCGAGGATACGCATGATTGCAGTCAAATTCCTTCTGGATCATGTTATCATAGGCTATTCTTGATGATCCAGGTGCAATTTTTGTTCAGTGACCCCTACAGGGTCAGCCGAGGTCATCTGAGGTCACCAACACTTTTGTGTAAATAACTCGATAAAATGAAGATAAAGAAGTGAAACCGGCATCAATGTGTGTTGTCTCGTCGAGATACGTCTCCCAATATGCAACATGACCTACTTGAGTCACCACTTGACCTTGACCTGATGTCAAATTTCTAAGTTGACCTAAACTGGTCAAATATGAATATGATTCGAAGCGCCTTGACGAGACGAACACGATGGCGTCAAAATCATTGTCATACCTGTATTAGGTAAAACGTTATTTGCGAACAACTTTTTGCCAAAAAATGACATTTTTGACCTTTGATGACCTCTGGTGCCTAAACTATTGATCTGAGCTCAACTTTGAGGACACCAATGCGATTGCATATTTCAAGATCTTTCGATTGCTTTTTTCCGTGTGTTCCTAGCTATCATAGTTCTCGATATATTTGGGGGTTCCTGGAGTGATGTCCTAAAACTGAAAAATCTGACATTTGATGACCTCTGGTGACCTCAATATTGACCTGAGCCCCCCAAAAATATGACCGAAATAGTTTAACCCTATTAGTGTCGGGGGGGGGGGGGGGGCTAAAACGACCCCCTTAAATTTGTCCCGCTCCTGACCCGAAACGAGTCTCCAAAAGATACGGCCATCAAACTTTTGGACTTTTCCTAAATATTCATTGGGCACATTTGGTAAATTTTCAAAATTGTCAGCTCACCAGGGGCGGCTCCAGGCGTGGTTTTTGGAGGGCATGTTTTGGTTTTCAGCGTGACTCGGCTTTCAAAGGGAATCAGTTCCGATTCTCTAACCGTTGTAAATACGAGCCTACGACTTTCACACCTTTCCTTACTGATTTTTGTAGACATGTTAAACATTTTATTATTTTTTAGATTGCGCATGGGCGCATTCAGGGACGTATTTTGAGGCATTTTGGGTCACTGGTATTTCGGGTCACTGGTATTTCATCGAAATCTGAAAGATAATAATGTTGAACGTTGTGAACCTTCTTAGCTGTTCTTTACACACCTTGTGTGATTTTTTTTTAAAATATATTTTTGGGTTGCCCACAGGCGACTCCAAGAAGGGGTTTCGGGGGGCATGTGTACACACACATTGTGTTAGTAACTCAAAACGTTATTTTGCGGTTGACTATCTAGCGTAATATCATCTGCATGAATCACAATTGTATTTTGTGACATAGGTGGTTCCAGGGGTGGGACGCAAGCGCATGCCCCAATGTTATGGGCGGCTCCAGGGATGGAATTAGGGGGAGTTGTGGACCCACGACGTATAACTAGTAACTACATATACAAATATATCAACTTGAAACTTGGTGACCTGTTTTAGCAATGCCTTGCACACGTTTCATATATTTTTTTAAAATTTTTGGTTTCCCAAGGGCGACTCCAGGGACAGATTTTCGGGGCATGTGCTTGACTCCGTTCACACGCATTGTGTTTAGTGCCCCCGAACGTTATTTTGAAGTGGGTAATTTCGTGCAATATCATCTGCATGGATCACAATTGTATTTTTGGGCATAGGCGGTCCCAGGGATGCAATTAGGGGGAATTGTAGACTCATGGCGTGACACTACATAGCAAAATATATACATAAGCAAAGATAAAGATAAAGACAAGGCTCAATTCTCCTCCCCTTCCCCTCCTGAGCACGCCACTGTGCAAATACAAACTGCCATAATTTACCTTTGTATGCATACATATATAGTTATAAGCATCTAGAACAGAAATGAAAGCGGCAAAAATATTATAGTGACATCTTTAGATACCCCTTTGGAATTACCCGAGGACGCCATTGGGTTAATTTCCCCAAACTTTAAAAAGGAGTATATGCTAGAGCATACAATTAGGTGGCTAAATCCAACAACATGAAAACATTGCGTTCAAACAACGTGCCAGGGCAAATTATCTAACAATGCATGTTTTCCCCATTTGTTTTGCTATCTGTATCCGCCCACGCCAAAATTTTCATATTTATGAATATAGGAATGTAGTTCATGGTCCAAGGAATCGAATGCCGCTTTCTCGGAGATAATCGGTCCAGCGGTTTCCGAGATACGAAGGAGCCCCCCCCCCCCTCGACAGATGCGTATTTTGTTTTATCCCGACAGTAACAGGGTTAAAGTGATTTTTGACGAGCTTTCGAACGGTGTTTTCGGTTTTTGTCTACGTCCCATAGGAGCCGAGTTCGAAGGGGGTCGAAACGCCCCCCCCCCCCTTCCCCGGCACGGCGAAGGTGGCGGAGCACCAGCACGGCGCGTGCTAGCACAGGTGTAAGGATTTTTTTTTTGTGAACTGCGTTCATAGGCGTACCCAAGGGGGGGGGGGGGCAATTGCCCCCTTCTGAAGGTCCGTACGTGCCCCCTTGGTTCGGGCCTTATTTCGAAACAAATGAATTATTTTTGTTCTTGATTTGTTAAAGTTTTTTTGTTGTTGAAAATATGCCCCTCTAAAAATATAGTGGGTCAAAACCGGTGAGTTTTTTTTTGGTGGGGGTACCTTATGCCCCCCTGATCAAAAATTTCCCCCTCCTGAAGTGAATCCTGGATACGCCACTGACTGCGTTAGATATAAAACACATTACGACCACCTTTGAGTTCGTTTTAAGTTGATATCACCACAACAATGAAGGAATTTCCTGTAATGAAATAATGATTTTGTTTTGTGAACAGTCTTGACGTAACTGAGCATTGAGGATAATAATTCAAAGAAGGGACCATTTTGGGGGTTGTCCGGCAGAGAAGGTGGTGTGAGCAGATACTATCTCTGCTGCCATTGTCTTGATTTTAATTACATAATATATGCAGGCCTGTGCAAACGAGTGGTTTATTTTAACGATGTACGCTCTCAGAAGACCTTACGTCATAGCTGATTTTTGTGTCTGAAACACGTATATAGGCCTGCCTGGCTTACCATAATCCTTCGCAGGCGTCATGTAACCACAGCATCAGCTGTGGCGACCCAAATCACTAGAACTCAGTATGATCCCCCGTATATGTCCCCGTCCCCGTATGATATGAGCCGTATGACCTTAACGTCGGAGCGCCCGAAAACCCAGATCATCCTAGGATCATGATCCACTCTAATCCGGATAGCACCTGCTGCTCTGCTCCTCTGGTTTTACTCGCTGCAGTTAATTCCACAACATTCGGATGTAGTATAATTTCGGACTGGCTAAAACTATCCCTCCCACAATCGTATTTGTGACACTTTTGATGTTTTTATTCTTCTCGACAATTGCCCCGTCTATTGCACGACCTTAATCTGAGATGTCCCTGAATGCAACATTTCGCAGAAGTGATTGTGCTGAGGCATTGAAGGTTGCCTCAAGGAGTATATAGGGTTGGCTCGGTCGTTATCCTAAAAACAGCAAGTTGTAAAGGGCAGAAATATCTATCGTATAGTTTTGTCCTCTTTGCGTCTTCTTGCATTCTCGTTTTTAGCCACAGCCTGTGGCCATTTGTATATCTATTAGATACATGGGCTGCTGAATGAATACGTAATAGCATCAGTGGATTAGTCCGGCAATGTTGAGAATGCAACGCTTTATTAGCAATGGCAGACAATCCGCTTGACGCGTAGTGTTGCATATGGTGGCAGTATTTCGCATCCAGTTGGAGAACTTGAAATTTATCTTCATGCCTAACTTGTGGTTGAAATTGTTGGTTAGGCTGTCCCGCGCCAATGTGTGTGCTGATAGACGTATTGTCGAATCGGGACTTCCAAATATGTAGAACTATTTGCTGAGGTCTGTTTTTGTAGCTAACTTAAATTTAAACCCCCATTGTCCTGCACATTTTGCAAACCACATCGCTAGTGATTTGTAATGTTTGAGTCATGCTCTGAACACTGCTGGTTAAAAATCGATAGTACCGCGCAGTACCGCGAAGTTCTGAAAGGCTAGTTTCAAAAATCGTTTTGAAGGGAATGTTTCACCTTTATGAAAGTTGTCAAATATACGCTGGATGTAGTCGAAAATATGAAGTAAGTGCTTCCGAAAACGATGGCGATATTTTGTTCTCTCCAAAAGTCACTTAACTTTATACAAATTAAGTTTTTAAATTTGGGATGATGAGGTCATTATTGAGCTATAGAGAGCTATAGAGAAAGCCGTTACGCTGCCAAAATATGGCACCATCGTTTCAGACAATTCTGGCGTCTTAAATACAAACATTGTGGAACTGTGTCTTCTCTCGCACAGAACACAATCCATAACTGAGACTTCAAACAACGCGACAAACTTCAACTTGGGCCGCAACCTATCGCGTTTACATCGTACTCGCCAAGGTTCGAGAAATAGAGGTCCTCTGACTTCCAGGACCAACAATCTTGAAGTGACTGTCAGCCAACCAGCGGCGGGCCTTGCATAGACCCCTTTTTCAAATTCGAAATTCAATTGCTTAACCACGGATAAGTTTTGGGGAAAATGACCTGAATAATTTCGACATTTCAATAACGGCCAAAGATAATGGCTATCTCAGTTCAAAACCAATGCAAAGGTCAAACATTACCTTTAACAAAGACATGCATTTGGTTAGTGGAAAAATAAATTAGTAACGACATGCTAACATGGTCACAATGCGAGCTTATGCTTAGGCGTCGTATTTAATAAGCTTATAGTCATGTTAAGTACATTTCGGACAAAAAAACGTTTGAGATACTTCAACTTAAACTCTTCGTATTTATAGCTTAAAATTGCGGGATTTAACAAGCCTGTAGCCTCATTCCTCAAGACTGCGAGGCTTCTGGATTCGGATTAGTCGTTGGAGCCTTTTCTGTCACATAATCCGAAACGATCTATTGTCTTGGCGTCGGCTTTGCGTTAAGATTGGCACTTGTTTAAGACTGGCCGGCCTCGACTGTCGGTGATGGGCTCGTGCTGGGGTCGCCGCTCAGATTCCCGCGCCCCCAGGACGTGCTCCTTTCTTTGGCCTCTAGCCGGAACCAAGGAGAAACCCAACTTGGTATTGGTAGAGGTTTGACGCACCTAAATAAATCAGGAGTGCAATCAAATATGGAAATATAGTTTTCCTATTCCTAAGAGTTGGCATTGCAATGCACATAATGGCTATTGGAGGCAAACATCGGCATAGACGGCCAAAGAGTGCGGCTATTGTCTGTGTGGTGGAAATATCTGACTGATTTCGCCCTCAGTATCAGTATCAGTATCGCAAATAAAAAGTCACTGATTTCGTCATCGGTTTCTGGGGCATTCCACGAGAAATCGACCAAAAGGTCACACCCTCATGTCACCGATTTGTACACAAATTGGTATATAGGGTAATCTGGGGGGAGGTGAAAGGAGTTGTGAAAGTTGTACGGCGATCCAAGTAGTGGTTCAGGAGATATTGCATCAGGCATTTTTGCAAGATCACGGTGCAGGTAAATCTTTGTCTGTCCATATCGCCGGGACTTTATGACGCAATATACATTTATCATATATCATTCGAATGGCAATGAGTTATTCTACAAGATGGTTCTGTTAGTGAACCCTCGCCCGTGCAACGTCCGATCAGTGCGTGACCGTGCAGGGGGGGGGGGGGGGGGGGGTACGGGGTACGACCCCCCTAGCGTTTCACCCCTAATTGGGCTAGAGCTTCGATTAAAAAAACGAGCGTGTTGCTTGTCACGAGAGGAAGCCATTGATACCCGATTTTAAGGTCCTATGTCATTAGGTGACCTCAGGTCATGTCAATGACCAAAAATTCAACCAAATTGTAAATGCGTTTAAATTGAATTTAATCGAGCTAGAATCGCGAATGAACATATCATTATGCTAAATGGGTGCCAAATTTGAAATCAGCGTCACAAAATGTCCTAGAAACTGCCAAATTCCAAAAAGGTAATGTCAGGTCATGTCAGGTCATTTGAAGTCAGTGACCTCAGTTGACCTGTTGGGGCGCATGACCCCAGTGGAACATATAATTATGTAAAATGGATCCCATATTTGAAATCAGCGTCACAAAATGTCCTAGAAACTGCCAGAAGCCAAAACAGTAATGTGAGGTCATCGGAGTCAGTGACCTCAGTTGGCCTCTGAGAAGGTCAATCGAGGTCACAATCTGAATGGAAACCACAACTGTCACCTGGAAACACCTTTGCATATGCTCCTGAACAACAAACCCTATGAAACTGCACAAGTTACAAGGATCAATATTACGGGACGCCAGTTGCGCATGACATGACCTTGCAAAAACAGGTCATCAAAGGTCACGGGTCATGTGACCTACAACTGACAATTTCAGAATATGTGTAAAATTGTTCACAAGTAGGGTACTGAAAGTTTCATCGCAATCGGTTGATATTTACGCGAGTTATTCCCGAAAAACCGAGGCATCAACCCCCTCGCCCCCCTGCACTGGCGAGGGTTAAGATGTCTGTTGACTTTTCAGAGATTTCAACATTTTTTCATTTTCTGAAATTTTAAAACTTCTTTGGCGACCCCTATTACATCGAAATTTTAACCTTTGACCATCACAATTTAATGAGTGATCAATTACCTTTCGAACAGTGAAATACAATTAATGTGGTTCTATCTATAAATAAGTCAAACTTTGTCATTTTATGTGGTATTTCAAAAAAAGAAAAGAAGTTATTAGCCAATAACTTTTCAATTGATAAAGCTAGAGAGGTATGATCAGCGCCATTTTTCTGCTCTCGTCGAGACACGTTGAATTACATGCAATATGACGTCTTTCTAACATTTCTTGACCTTGACCTGAGGTCAATATTTACGTCAATTTTTGACAGTCCATATCTCCGGGAATTTATGACTCAATATATAGTTGTTATATATCATTGGAGTGGTTATGAGATACTCTACAAGATGGCACTGTTAGTTTTTAATTTTCTAAAAAAATCATTTTGCCTTTTTTAACCCTCGCCCTACGGGGGTTAAAAACGGGTGTGCCCGACAGGCACCCTGAGGTTTTTCTTGAATAACTTTTGACACATGAGGTGCATCTTGCTGACATTTTTGGTAGCTGAGTTTACAACAATTATACGTAGGCTGTAAAAATTTAATTGCAATTGGTTATGTAGTTTGGGAGATAATAATGTTTTGATGACGTCATGTTGGTAAAAAAAGAGAAATATTGGAAAATCGTAGAAAACAGAGTTTTAAAGCAAATTGCAAACGCAATTCACCAAAGATACAAATGGCATTCTCTTTAAAATGGCAATAGCGGATGTGCAAAATTTTGGGGTTTTGACCCCTAAAATAAAAAAACGGATTTTTGGGGAAAAATCCCCACAAAATCAAAATTTTCAAAGATATTAGAAAAACCGGAATATATGTGAGAGAACTGATCATGGACAATACCCATACCAAATTTCAAAGCAATATCTTCATTTTTGACTGAGTGATGGGTTCCTAAGTGTAAGAAACTGATGACGTCTTTTTTTTAATAACTTTTCTTGACATTTTTGGACAAGATACGAACAAATAATTACTTTTTTGTATTTCTGAGCCAAAACTGGTCTAGGAACATGCCTTTTTATTTACATTTATCAATTTATAATTTTGAGGTTTTCTGAAGAGCAAAATCGCTGTTCTGGACGTGTTAAATCCGAGGTCATTCACTTGACCGGGAAGGTCACCCGTTGACCTGAAACCTAAAAATCGCATACTGTTCGATTCCTCTCATGACGGGCAACATGCTGGTGCTTACCGCATTGCTCTAAGTTGCTTGGTTTGGAAGTTAACAGAGGTGGGGGGGGGGGGGGGAGGCTGTAGGGCGAAGGTGAAAAAAGCTCCCGTAGGGCGAGGGTTAAGTCTTCTTTCGTAACCCTTAGAACATCAAAATTTGCATTTTTGACATAAGCAATTTTATGAATAATCAATCATCTTTGAAATAAAAAGCTAAAATGTATGTGTTTTTGCCTATAAATAGGCCAAATGTCATGATATTTACATATAAATTTTCAATAAAAAAACACCATGTTACAATATTACATTTTGACGGATTTATAGACACAGGTACATTAATTTTAGCTTTTTGTTTCAAAGATATTTGATTATTCATAAAATTGCTTATGTCGAAAATTGGAATTACGATGTTCTAGGGGACCATCTTATAAGAGTATCTTATTACAGTTCCAATGATATATGAAAATATATATTGAGTCATAATTTCCCGGCGATATTGGCTGTCAAAGAGTGAACATTGACATCATATCAAGGTCAATGAATGTTATAAAGAGGTCATAT
Source organism: Chirona hameri (assembly GCA_036785665.1). Classification (NCBI taxonomy): domain Eukaryota; kingdom Metazoa; phylum Arthropoda; class Thecostraca; order Balanomorpha; family Balanidae; genus Chirona; species Chirona hameri. The sequence goes on from JAXIVJ010016119.1 coordinate 24,524, forward strand.
TGCATGCAATTCAACGTGTCTCGACGAGAGCAGCACATGGCGTTGGTCAGTTGGTCATACATGGCGTTGGTCTAGCTTGATTCATTGAAAAGTAATTGGCTAATAACTTATTTTTCTTTAAAAATAGCTCAAAAGGACAAAAGTTGACTTATTTATAGATAGAACCACATTAATTTTATTTAATTATTTGAAGGCTTATTGATCACTCATTAATTAAATGTTGATGGTCAAAGGTTATAATTTCGATGTATGATCTAGGGATCGCCAAAAACGTTGGAAAATTTCAGAAAATGACAAAATGTCGAAATTTCTGAAAAGTCTAAAATCTAACAGTACCTTATTGTAGAATATATTATTGCCATTCCAATTATATATGACAAATGTATATTGCGTCATAAAGTCCCGGCGATATTGGCGGACAAAGATTGACCTGCACAGTGACCTTGCAAAAATGCCTGAGGCAATATATCCTGAACC
>JAXIVJ010016120.1:0-22500 GCA_036785665.1 Chirona hameri
ATATATATATATATATATATAATATATATATATATATATATAATATATATATATATAATTTACTATCAGGCAATCATGAGTAGTGAGAGAGATTCAGCTACCAAGGAAATATACAAAATAGCTACCTTAAAGAAAGACATTCACTGTGCCAAATCGCTATGAATGTGCTTGAAAATTCGTGCCTGAAAATGTTGAATATGGCATTAGTTTGGCTACATTATCAAGATATACCCCCAAAACAATTTTTTTAAAGCAATATATTTCGAAAACAAAGACGTATAGATTGCGTGTAGATTGAATATTCAGTGTAGATTACTAGAAGTGGCGCGGATTAAAAAAGTAGTGCGTATTGTTATGACATTGTGTGCTTCGAAAGAATATGAAGAAGACTCGGAACTGATGTAAAAATAATTGGTTATAAAAGTAGTAAGTACAGATGCAATGATTATGCTATAATTGTTTACATAACTGGTATAATATTGGCATTGGCGAGGGGTTCGCTCGCTGATCCAGTAACACTGCTTTAAAACATGCTACCATATAATGCTTTTCGACAAAGAGCCAAAATAAAAAAGTGTAATGAAGTGTAATATTAATCCTCATATTAATATCAAATAACAAAAGAAAATCCATTTTCATCCAGTGGATTTTATTTTGTTATTTTATATTAATATGAGCATGAGGTTACACTTCATTATACTTTTTATAATAATTAGGCTCAGAATAACGTTTGAAACAATTAAAACTCAAGAGCCAAAATGTATGACAACGCAATGCATTTCAGGATAAAGCATAAAATGGATTCGGTAGGAGAGTCCTTACAACCGAACGGAGTATGCCGTAAGTATTTCTCGACATCGCTTTTCAAACTGTTATCTCAGTTTAACCCGCGCCGTGCCGGGGGGAGGGGGGTAGACACCCCTTCCTCAGGTTTTTCGAGGATAGCAGAAAAACGGCGGCGCGTTGTTGGCATAGCTGTTCGGGCATTAATTGCCCACACTAAAAACAAAATAAACAAAATACCTCGGTTCATCTCAGGTCAGGTCACCAGACCAGGTCACGTGACCCCACCTGCAAATCACTTGTGGTCGTACCACATGTCACAGTTTTAAATGATCGGTTTTGCGCGTACAAGATTTAATGAAGTCATATGTGTCTACAATTCGTTTATCTTGGATTTTTTTATATCAACGACCTAAGGTCGGGTCAATTTCGTGACGTCTCCCATCATAAGTCATTGGGGAAATATTGAAATGCTTCCTATTCCAAGAATACGCAAGATATTGGTATAATTCCTTCATGTTATTATAAGATATTATTGATGACCTAGGTGCCATTTTTGTTCAGTGACCCCTACAGGGTCAGCCGAGGTCATCCGAGTTCACCAACAGTTGTATGTCAATAACTCTCGACATAATGCCGATAGATAAGTTAAACTGATACCAATGTGTTTGTCTCGTCGAGACACGTCTTCCCATATGCAACATGACCTACTTGGGTCACCACTTGACCTTGATCTGAGGTCAAATTTTGGAATTGACCTAACCTGGTCAACACTAATATGTTTAAAAGCGCCTTGACGAGACAAACACGATGGAATGAAAACCTATTGCATTGTCGTGATTAGGTAAAAAGCTCTCGTGAAAAACTGTTAAAAAATAGCCTTTTTGACATTTGATGAGCTCTGGAGCCTGAACAATTAACCTGCAGTAAAATCTGAGGACAGCTTCCAAATTGCATTTTGCAAGAGCATTCCATTGCTTTTTCCCGTTTGTTCCTAGCTATAATATTTCCTGGGATATCTAGTGGTTTCTGGAGCGGAGTCGTAAAGCTGGAAAATTTGACCTTTGATGACCTCTGGTTACCTCAATATTGATTTGAGGAAAACAAATACCCTATACTTTCGAATATGCTTGTCGAGAGCTTTTGAATGCTTTGTAGCACGTCTTTTTATCCCTTTTAGTTTTCGAGTTAGAGGGGGTGTCTAAACACCCCCCCCCCCCGGCACGGCGTAGGTTACGCCGAGCACCTAGGTGCGATTTAAACCCCATTATAAAAAAAACGTTAGTCTAGGTGCGGGTTAAAACCCCATTATAAAAGTAACTGATTTTCTTTAAAGGGAAATGTGCCCTTTTGTGTTTATTTTTCTGCATTGTGGTATGCAACACGTATGACAGGGGTGATACAAGTGCTTTGAGTGGCCCCGACCAAAAGTGGCACATAAAAAAAATGACCCCAGGTTGGCTGGGGTCATTTTTATACTTCAGATGAATACCCTAACACCTGGTTGCATGCTCACATCATTCCTATATTTTTAAAACCAAACAAAGATCTAACTCTCACTGAAAGCTACAGGCTAATATCACTGACCATGTGTTACCATAGTGTAATAAATAACATATATAAATAACAGTTATGTATTACACTATGGTGTTACCACAAAATATGTGAGGTGAACGATTCAAGAAAGACTGCTATATTTTATCAAATAAATAAACATCATATCAAACAACTAATCAGGCTTCTTGCCAGAACGAAGCACAACTAACAACCTGGTTAAAATCACAGCTGATATCCAAAAATAATTTGTACTCAAGCAACACACTCAGCAACACTCTTCCTCCACCTAAAACAAGCCTACAACACACTCAACATTTCAACACTACTTGACTATATACACAAATTGGACATCACTGGACACCTAGCACACTATACCTTCACCATTAGATAATAGTTCAGTAATTCACCTCGCCAGTTAATGGTGTTCTTGAGGTCCCTAATAAAATAAAAGAGAAATAACTATACAAATGACTTCAGTCTTAAAATTCGGAAAATAGTCGAAAAAAGGTGTCACTATATTTTGGCACAAGCCTTCATCAGGTCACAGATGACATCACTGATTCATCAGTCACCTGATGAAGGTTTGTGCCGAAATATAGTGACACTTTTTTCGACTATTTTCCAAATTTTGAGACTGAAGTCATTTGTATCATTAATTCTTAATTAGGCCAAGTCTCAAACAAAGGTTAAACTTCAATGATAAAAGACAGAAAAGTGTACCAGTAATACCAAAGCTATGACGTCACCAAAAACGATAAATAATCAAACCTGACCTAACCTTTACAGCAATTACGGTTGCAGAGACCCACGTTTAGAACGCTCTGCTCGCATTCGCTCGCTGGCCGCTGCACTGCAGAACCTACCCCAGACCCCCAAAGACTATCTTGTAGACAGTCAACCCACTTTTGGCAGTCTGTTGTAATATTACCGTCAGCTGACTGCTCTTCTGTAATGCACATTATGGCAGCATGGTATGCCGTCAGTTCATCATATGGTAACATCAGAAAGGCAGCAGCATTATGCACCAATGAAATTTCAATATTTCTTCTGACGAAGCCATTATTATTAATGGGTTAGGCTAGGTTTTGTTAGGTTAAGTTTAGTTTAACGTTTTTTCAGAAGGAATATGGAAATTGTGTTGAGGTGCACAATGCCAAAATGTATTCTGACAAAGCTGTTATTATTATTAATAGGTTAGGTTAGGTTAAGTTTAGTTTAACAGCTTCGTCGAAGAAATATGGAAATTCCGCTGTGGTGCACAATGCTGCTGCTTTTCTGATGTTACCATATGCTGACATACTGTGCATAGCACAGCACACTGACAGGTACCTTAGTCAAATATTACCAATAATTTCACAAGTTGGTCAAAATACAGTGAAACTAGTGATTTCACAACCATTTTGAACATTAACACCAATTTTACACGATTTGCAATGCTCGACTAAGCAATTTATCCAAATTAAAACTGATGCCTAAATATATGAGGAAGATGAGGAAAACAAATATACAGATGAAGATAATTTTATATACTTTTAATCACACGGAACATTTCAGCCACTTTAACTAAATTTACACTTACCATTTCACAATATGGACACGTTTGTCAAATGATAAAACACTATAATAACCGTCTATATGATTCACCGTGAATCATACTCCGTATATACATGAACGAACGACATGACAAACTCAAAGTTTCATTACAATCAAGGCCCTATAAGAAGGTAGAGTCAAAGTGCGATTTGACCGAATCCGACTCAGGGGTGGTGACGTCATCTGGACGGAGAATCCCTTGTCCCTATACAAATACATAATACCTCGCAATTTTTGAAAAACAATTTAGATAATTCTACCGAGCCGATTTACAAACAACATGCCCCGAAAGAAAGACCGATTCAAGGTCTCTAACTTATCTAAATAACATTTTGCTCCTAAATCACTCCTATTTTGACAGCGAAGGGCCATATATCTTACTCCTTCGCTAATGTTAAAAGGTCATAGATAAGCCACGCCACAAATGTCGGTGCGCCAATATTTCTCTCTCAAAAAGAGATGACGTCACAGCCTAGGTAGTACCAGGTATGTCACGGTTTTCGGGCGATTAACATACGTGTTTTTTTTTTGCATGGCATTATAGCTAATTGAGCCTATGTCGGCTGTGCAGGGATGACAACCCCGTGATTACAATAGTGCCAGTGCCACAGAACGAGAATCAACTGTCATGATTGCGCCATAAACGACGCAATTTCGAGAAGAAGAAAAAATATTCTGGAGAGTCACGCTGAATGAACCGGATTTTCTACTATTTATAGTAGAACTCTCAAAGTCTCGCTGGTAAAAAAGTGAAACCCACTGTCATGACAGTAGACTCACTCCATTGAAAATGCACAAGGAGGACCCCGGGGCGCATATTTCCCAAGTGTATACAGCTGGCGGGCGTGTTTGGAAATAACAACCACTTAGGGAGACATAAGTCAGTCAAAAAAATGTATATATATATATATATATATATATATATATATATTTTTGTTGTTTTTTGTTGGGGGGGGGGGGCGTCGGGGGGCATCGTCCATACTTGGGCCTCCAATATATATTCCGATGTTTGAATATGTCTGAAAAGTTTGATTTTGGGAAATTGTTCCCCCAAAATCATGTTTTTCATTCCAAAGTCAAATTTTCAAATATATTCAAAAACCGGAAGATATATTGGAGACCTAAGTATGGAAAATGCCCCCCCCCCCCAAGAAAAAAAGCAACATCTATATTTTTGACTGACTTATGTCTCCCTAAGTGGTTCCAAAAGTATACACTTGAGAAATATGCCCCCGGGGCCGGGGCCGGGGTACTGTCGACTAGATAACTGGTATAATTTTGCCGTCAGAAATATGGGTGAAACTAAATTATTGACAGTGAAGAGCTGAAACGCAACTGCTAATTTACAAAATGTAAATGTAGGTACATACATACTGACGTGATGAATATGATGATTACCTAAGTGAATAATACATCTAAAGTGGTTTGAACGATCAGTATTTCTAAGGACATGATCGCTTAGTACATTTTCCCAGGTATGACATAGTAATGATTTTTACTGGCATTTTGACCCCGAGTACTTCATGAGAAGGAGCATTTTGTCCCCGACCTTATCCATAAAGACAGAACACCCCTGACGTATGGTATCAAATTGATTGCGTCTCAATTTAAAGTGAAATAACAACTTTTTCTATTTCGGAAATGAAATTTTGGGAAATTAACCAATATGTACTTATATATGGTGAATTGGTGACGGTATGATCCTTCTCTAAATAAAGCGCGACATATTCGCGACATATAAGCGACTCATATAAGCGCGACATTTCAGGTACCAATTTTAAATCTGACACCCATTTTGCGCTTTTCTTTCTTTTGAAGGCATTGTTGATTGTAAAATCGCATACACTAAATAAGTGATTGTAGGGGGCCAAGTTAATCCGCCGAGTGTATCACGATTTTCTAAGATGTGTATTGATTGATTACGGGGAATGGTTCAGATAAATGTTTCATGAGTGCATTGCAATGTATTGAATCAATGTATGTTGAAAATTCATGGGGAAACACCCATTTTTTAATGAGTCGAGAACACTAAAAAATAGGTCGTCATCCGAGGCCAACAAAACTGCCGACTTCAATGCACTTTTGTCAAATGCTTTTTTATTGTTCATAAATGTTTGGTACATATTCGCAAAAAGATAGAGTGCAGGAAAAATATTGCATACCTTCATGATAAATAACAATGCGTAGGCAGGCTAATTTTTAGCTCAGACAGTAAATTCGTTACCAAGTACTTGCTGAGTACCGATCGTTATAAGCGTGGAACTCTTATCAACTTTAACCCGCACCCCGGTGGGCCTCTGAGACAGCTTCGCCCTGGTGGGTGGGGGGGGGGGGGGGGCACAGCAAAATTACCCCCTCTAACTCGAAAACTAAAAAGGCTAGAAAGACGCTGAAAGGACACATTCGGAAGCTCTCGACAAGGATATTCGAAGTTACTTCGGGTATTTTGGCTCAGTTCATTATTCAGGTCACCGGAGGTCATCAAATGGCAGATATTCCAGTTTTAGGACTTCGCTTCGAACACCCCCAAATATCTCGGGAACTATGATAGCTAGGAACAAACTGAAACATTTAATCACATTTGGTGTCCTCTGATTTTAGGTCAGGTCAATAGCTTAGGCTCCAGAGGTCACCAAAGGTCACGAAGGCATTTTCCCCCAAAAGTTGTTAGTTTATAACTTGTTATCGGTTAAACATAGAGCAATAACGTTAACTCCATCGTATGTGTCGCGTCAAGGCGCTTCGAAACATATTAATGGTAACCTGGTTAGGCGGCATCAACATTTGAGCTCAGGTCAAGGTCATTTGGTGACCCAGGTAGGCCATCTTGCATATCGGGCGTTGCGACTCGACGAGGCAAACACGGTGGTGTCATTTGCACGTCTCTATCTGTATTATATCAATATTTATTGTAAAAAAGTGATGGTGACCTCAGCTCACCTCAGCTGACCTTCCAGAGCTCACTGAACAACAATTGCACCTAGGTCATCAAGAATGAGCTTACATAACATGATTATGAAATAATTGTCCTGATCTAATGCATATTCTCTGAATAGAAAGCATTTGTATATTTTCCCATTAACTTATCATGGGTAAGTCACGAAATTGACCTGACCTTAGGTCACTGATTAACAAATCAGAGATTAGCGAATTGTAAGTACTGATGACATTATGAAATCTTGCAAGTTTCAAATATCTCGGACAAAGACTGTGGCTTTGGAACGGCCACAAACATTATTTAACACGCGCCCTGGGGGGGGGGGGGGGGGGGGGGGGCGGCGAAATCAGCCCACCCCTCAAGTTTTCTGAGGATAGCGCAAAAACAGCGCAGCGCCGCCGTTTTTGCATACCTGTTTGGAAATGAGCTACCCACATTATGTAAAATTCTTAACCTCGGGTCATCTCAGGTCAGGTCACCAGACCAGGTCACGTGATGACCTCACCTCCAAAACGTTTGCGGTAGTACGGCAACCACAGTTTTAGGCTGATCGGTTTCAAACTTGCAGGATTTCATAAGGTCATAAATACCTACAATTTTGATCTCGGATTTCTGATATCGGTGACCTGAGGTCATGTCTATTTCGTGACCGCCAACACTGTGTTGTCAATAACTATCGACATAAAGAAGATAAAGAAGTGAAAATGGTACCAATGTGTTTGTATCGTCGAGACACGTCTTCCAATATGCAACACGACCAACTTGGGTCACCACTTGACCTTGACCTGAGGTCAAATTTATCGGATGACCTAACCTGGTCAACATGAATATGTTTCGAAGTGCCTTGATGAGACAAACACGATCAATAGTTCTTGACCTTAAGTAGCCATGAGGTAGCCAAAACGGGCAAAAACTAAAGATATTTCTTGAATTTCGGTTTGGGTATTGTCCATTCTTCGTTCTCCAATATATCTTCCGGTTTGTGAATGTTTTGAAATTTTTATTTTGTGGATTTATCCCAAAAATCATCTCCAAAAATAAATTTTTCATCAAATCATATTAAATATATTTAAAAGTAGAATATATATTGGAGAACCAAGTATGGGCGATGCCCAAAGCAAATTTCAAAGCAATATATGTTGCAATAAGCAATATATAGTGTTGGCTGATTTATGGCTCCCTAAGTATGATGGGTATGGACTTTGTAGGTATTCGACATTTTCAAACATGCGTGGCGCGTCTGGCGCTATTTTCGATCAGTAGCGATTCCTACAACCAACGTAAGTTAAAAAACATCTCGCTTTGGCGCCAAAGCGGTTAGAGCGGAACAGCGTGCGGGGAACGCATTTCGACAGAACCTATTTGAGGAATTGTGTCTGGGACTTGGGTATAGTTGTTTTCCTTTTCCCTGTAAACATGTAGCTAAATAAAATGCACACTTTGTGAATGTGCATAGTTAATCATTGTGATTGTCAAGGTCATTTGAAATTAGGTAGGTACTATAGCTACTTTGGCCTACTTTGGCCAGGAATACTACTTTGGCCTCAGGTCATATCCACTCAAGTAATTTCAGGTACCAATTTTAAATCTGACACCCATTTTGCACCATGCTTAAAGGGACTGTCCCACCTGTTTTAAAGTTGTCGAATTACACTTAATTATATGTCTACATGTCAGGCGAGGGCAGTTGAACATGTTGGTGAATTTATTTTCCGAAAAAATGCTTATCTTGGAAGATATTCAAGTTTTCGTTTTAAGCGGAAAGTTGGGTTGGTGATGTCATATGTTTTTTAATAGCAGGGAAATCCTTTGTGCTGCCAAATGTATGGTACAATTTTTTGTCGACATTTATTGCGCAGAAAAACGCGAACCACCCGGTGTCTAAATTGGCTAGCACTATCAGCTGGAGTTGTTGCAGCAGTTGGCCGCCAGGAACCGCTAGTGAGCCAGGGTGTTATGACGTCGCAAGCAAATGGTACCACTAAATATTGATGGATTGATTTATAAATAAATAAATATTTAGCGTTAAATATTCAACTGCTACCATTTGCTTGCGACGTCATAACACCCTGGCTCACTAGCGGTCCCTGGCGGCGAACTGCTGCATCAACTCCAGCTGATAACTCCTCTAGATTGCGAACCACCCGGGGATCGATAAATGAAAGACGACAATATTCCAAGGCTGACCTTAAAACAAGTCGACTATCATTACCAGTTGGGTAAAGAGAGACGATGCTGTCGGTTTAAAGGCCCTATTCAAATACACATGGGCCTTATATTTTACAGATGTCAAAATCAAATTCGAATATCTTTTTGATTAGATCACTGTGGTTGTTTTAACTGCTACCATACTTAATTTCAATGCCAAGTCATCAAAATAGCTATCTCAACTCAAATATAATGTTAAAGTGGGATAGTCCCTTTAACAGAAGAGGTAAAATTGGGTTTGTCTGTTTTTTACCACTGGCGGATCCAGGGCGCATTAGGGGCAAATTCATCCACACAGGAACATAGCGGGGAACACACAAGGATGCCCCCGCCCCGCGTGTTCCTGCATTGGCTGTAAGAAGTGATAATTAGGAAAACAACTTTCCTTCCCTCGGTCAATGACTTTCGCGTTGAGGACGCGACGCCAGCCCCCCCCCCCCCCTCCCCTCCAGACCCCGGTCAATAACTATTCGCACGCTGCCGACCTGACTCTACTGACGACCTGGTCCCGTCAACAACTTTTCGCTGATGAAGCGGAGCGAAATTTTAGCCCCCCAAACTCGATCCCTACATCCACCAGTGGCTGAACGACGATTGTAACTTAAATACAATATGGATAAACTTTACTGATCTCCTACATTATCTACTAAGCCAAAGCTTGGACCTCCTGCATTCTGCACAATCTCCCTCAACCGGTGTCTGCACCCAAGCAACCCAGAAATTCTCCGAGTCGGTCGACGAGCCTCCCGAGCAGAATACAAAGGCCGCTCTCGTCTGTTGTCTTATTGAATCGAAATTTATTTATGTCGGTAATCCGGCCAAATGTTTGGCACGTGCTCAGAACGCCCAGTACCCGCGGGACGGGCAGCCACAGCCCACGGAGATCATCGATGGCGACGGCGTCGGCGTGCCGCGTCTCGGACGACGGCACGGCACGACGGCGTCTCGGTGGCTGCGGCCGGACGGACGACGGAGGGACACAGAGGAGAGGTGGGACAGGAAGAGAAGAACACAGAGCAAGTAGTGGGACAGGAGGAGATGAACACAGAGCAAGTAGTGGGACAGGAAGAGACAAACACAGAGCAAGTAGTGGGACAGGAAGAGACAAACACAGAGCAAATAGTGGGACAGGAAGAGACAAACACAGAGCAAGTAGTGGGGCAGGAAGAGACGAACGCAGAGGAGAGGTGGGACAGGAAGACACGAACACAGAGCAAGTAGTGGGACAGGAAGAGACGAACACAGAGCAAGTAGTGGGACAGAAAGAGACGAACACAGAGCAAGTAGTGGGACAGGAAGAGACAAACACAGAGCAATTAGTGGGACAGGAAGAGACAAACACAGAGCAAGTAGTGGGGCAGGAAGAGACGAACGCAGATGAGAGGTGGAACAGGAAGAGACGAACACAGAGCAAGTAGTGGGACAGGAAGAGACGAACACAGAGGAGAGGTGGGACAGGAAGACACGAACACAGAGCAAGTAGTAGGGCAGGAAGAGACGAACACAGAGGAGAGGTGGGGCAGGAAGAGACAAACAAGGAGCAAGTAGTGGGACAGGAAGAGACAAACACAGAGCAAGTAGTGGGACAGGAAGAGACGAACACATAGCAAGTAGTGGGGCAGGAAGAGACGAACACAGAGGAGAGGTGGGACAGGAAGAGACGAACACAGAGCAAGTAGTGGGACAGGAAGAGACAAACACAGGGCAAGTAGTGGGACAGGAAGAGATGAACACAGAGCAAGTAGTGGGATAGGGAGAGACGAACACAGAGGAGAGGTGGGACAGGAAGACACGAACACAGAGCAAGTAGTGGGACAGGAAGAGACGAACACAGAGGAGAGGTGGGGCAGGAAGAGACAAACAAGGAGCAAGTAGTGGGACAGTAAGAGACAAACACAGGGCAAGTAGTGGGACAGGAAGAGATGAACACAGAGCAAGTAGTGGGATAGGGAGAGACGAACACAGAGGAGAGGTGGGACAGGAAGACACGAACACAGAGCAAGTAGTGGGACAGGAAGAGAAAAACACAGAACAAGTAATGGGACAGGAAGAGACGAACAGAAAGCAGACGATAGGACAGGGAGATATGAACATAGAGCAGGCAGCGGGATAGGAAAGGCTGCATGCGTGTCGCAAATAAAAAAGTTAACAACTGATACAGCCAATGTTTCATCCGTTCCGTCGGTCCGAAGTAGGTCAAGATGATATGCAGTGACGTCATGCGCCTACAAAATGGACACGTTTTGTTGTACACTATTCAGCCACTCGCATTCATGGAAGTTGCTGCGTCACTCGGAGTTTGTTCTGCGTGACGTCATTACGAGTTTGGTTCTCAGCACCGAACAACCGGTCCGTTCCTAGTCCGTTCCTGATGCTGGTGGTCCGCTGTTGGTCCGTTCCTGGTCCGTTCCTGGTCCGTTCCTGGTCCGTTCCTGGTCCGTTCCTGGTCCGTTCCTGGTCCGTTCCTGGTCCGTTCCTGGTCCGTTCCTGGTCCGTTCCTGGTCCGTTCCTGGTCCGTTCCTGGTCCGTTCCTGGCTCGTTCCTGGTCCGTTTCTGGTCCGTTCTTGGTTTGCTCCTGGTTCGTTCCTGGTCCGTTCCTGGCCCATTCCTGGTCCGCTACTGATCCGCTCCCGATCCGCTGCTGGTCCGCTCCCGGTCCACAAAGCTGGCCTCACATCCGGCGCCGTGGTCACGCTGCTCTGTGTCGAGCCCGTCACTCGGCAGAGGGTCTGCGTGGGTGAGGTCCACCCGCCCGTCCGGTGACCACACGAAATACTCGGTAAGCGTCCGCCGTGAAACACTGATGGTGAGCTGGCATTGCTTCACCACTACAGGATGTGGATCCCGGAGCAGGACGGGTAGATTTGTAACAAGCCATCATGATGCCGAGTGAGTCGGATGTTTTGTAACCGCTAGCAAATCCAGTAAAGTGGTATCAGGGGCTACGGCCCCCAAAAAAAAGACTGTAATCGGCAAAACTTTGACACATTTCCCGATTTGGAAATTGTAGGAACTTTTACTACATATGTTTGTAAAATTCAAATCCGCTGAACACAACTCAGTAGTTCCTATTCCAGCCACTAGATGTCTTAAAGAGAACGCCTGATTCATGCTATGCCGCATAACTCAAGAGTTCCTATTCCAGCCAAAGTCTCTTAGATAAGGCGCCTGATGCATGCTGTGCCGCATAGCTCAGCAGTTTCTATTGAAGCCAATAGATGTCTCTCAGACGCGACGCATGATGGATGATGTGTCGCACAGCTTGCACAATGCACATGCAACGATGACAACAGTATGTGATCATGCCAATGTATTGCCTCACTGGTCAAAAGTTCTTGTATTCGTCTTTGTGAACAAACTTGAACATTTTGAAAATACCATTGGGCACAAGCAAAATGGCAGACGCGTTGTTATCTCTTTTGTAGCTTTTCCCCTGACTGACGGTACCGTCCGATTCGGCCGCGGTCCGTATGTGGTCGGGTGGGAGCGGCAGAAGGCACGTGCGTCCGCCCGCCGCTGCCTCCACCGCCCAATCCAACCACCCAATTAGCCGCGGGCGCGCCGGCAGAAAGCTGATCCAAAAACAGAGCTGAATTGTTCAGATGGTACACTTTGGGCCGAGGTGAGCTACCGAGACGAAACTATGGACGAAACTGAGCCGCTTGAACTGAACGGAACTTAGACGGAACTATGGACGAAACTGAGCCGCCTGAACTGAACTGAACTGAGCTGAACTGAGACGAAACTATGGACGAAACTGAGCCGCCTGAACTGAACGGAACTGAGACGGAACTATGGCGAAACTGAGCAGCCTGAACTGAACGGAACTGAGCTGAACTGAGACGAAACTATGGACGAAACTGAGCCGCCTGAACTGAACTGAACTGAGACGGTTCAATGAGCTCACTCTCAGTGCCGCGAATTGGCTGCATGGTGGCGACCTGCGCAATGCTTCAACAATTTCTCCCCATGCCAATAAGGTGCGCCTATTCAAAGTCAATTCGAAACTGTGACGTACCGCCGCAACTGTATCACAGTCTGCGGTGACCTGTATGAGCAGTACTGCTCTGGAGCCGTGTCTGCTGGCAGCCCACAGGTGAGCCAACCCAGCCCAGCGTCACCGCATCTCAGACACGTGCGCATGCCTCTCAGCCACCGCTCATCGAAATCAAACCATTACCGGCTGATTACGTGCCGTGCCTATCAGCGTCGATTGCCGCCCGTCCGCCATGCGACGCACGTCCCGCGCCGCTTGCAGAGGACTTGCGTCTCGATCATGGTCTCGCTTCCCCTCCCTCTGTACAAGACCGGACCCCGCTGGACGAGGAGGACTCGAGAGGCGGCCGGCGACCGCGGTGGGCGGCGGGGGCGGCGGCGGGCGGCGGCGCGGGCGGCGGCGCGGGCGGCGCGGGCGGCGCGGGCGGCGCGCAGCTCATGTGGATCCCGCGCGGCGGGGGCGCTGCTGTGCCGCCGCCGCGACGCAGCTCTCAGTCAGTGTCGGTGATCTATCGGCGCGGCAGCGAAATGGTCTGTCCTGTCCCACACAAGCTCTCAGTGCTGCTGGCCGGGCTCTTCTGTCTGCCAGGTGAGTCGTCTCAGGCCCTCAGCTGTCTATCATATCTGGTGGCTGCTGAGGACTCTCGGGTTGTCTTATCATTTCTGCTGTCTGACAGGTGAGGTCTGTCATCTGCTGTCTGACAGGTGAGGTCTGTCATCTGCTGTCTGACAGGTGAGTTCTGTCATCTGCTGTCTGACAGGTGAGGTCTATCATCTGCTGTCCGACAGGTGAGTTCTGTCATCTGCTGTCTGACAGGTGAGGTCTGTCATCTGCTGTCTGACAGGTGAGGTCTATCATTTCTGCTGTCTGACAGGTGAGGTATATCATCTGCTGTCTGACAGGTGAGTTCTGTCATCTGCTGTCTGACAGGTGAGGTCTGTCATCTGCTGTCTGACAGGTGAGGTCTGTCATCTGCTGTGTATTAGGTGAGTCTAGGGTCCTCCCTCGGTTATCTGTCGTCTTTGCTGTCTGACAGGTGAGTGTTGGACCCTCAGCTGTCTGTTCAGTTGTCATACGAAACACTTCACAAAATGATATCCCGTTTGGAAATGGGAGTGGTCCGGGGCTGAGTGGACACAGAAACATTTCCTTGGAAATTAGTGAGAGTTGGTAGGAGTAATACTCTAGCAACATGCATTCAAATGTTTTCGGATAAAGTATTTGCAAATAAAAGCGGGGGCCCAATACTCTATATGACCTTGAGCGGAAGCCAGTGTGAATCCATGAGGGCATCGGAACCATTGTCTCCAAAACGAGAGAAATTGGCACATTCCCTGGTTTGAAAGGAATTTTAAGCAACTTTGACAGAAGTAGTTTGCTTTATATCAGTTATTCAGTTATTTAACGCACAAGGATACAAAATACGATGCTATTTTTTTTTTGGGGGGGGGGGGTGATTTGCAATTTTTGCTGGGGAGGGGGATGGCCGCCAGTTTTTTGCCATGCCTAAAGTGGTGTGGATACAAGGCATGGCACAGCATTAATGCCAGAATTTTGACTCAGGTGGCCCTGGCATCTGTCCTTCCGTTAATCCGAGACTTTCGACGCTGTGCTTTCCGAGGTCCGTGGAGGGTAGATCAGATCAGCTTGTTATCATTTCAATCGGAGTCAACTCTCTCAGTACGTTGGACTATTGCAACCTCATTTCCGATTTCCATTACCATCGCGGAATGCCGAGCTCACGACACTTCCACGCACACGTGTACCGTAATGACAACATTGCGTCAGACTAGCTCTGATGGCGGTAATTAACTAATTACAGCTCGTATTGATACAGTAATCCCGTGACAACACGGGTCGATACGCTGACAAGAACCAGTACGAGCTTTATGCGAACATCCATATCCGTAACTCGCATTGACCACTGCAGTCCACCACCCCTACCCATCAACTCTCGCCTCACATGAGAGACAACGCCTGCAGGAGCCGGGGGCGGGTGCGTGTTCGCCGGCAGCGGGTCGGCTGGCACGGGCGTGTCCCGCCATTACTGCGCCACAGTCACCACCGCGCCACATCCGCCGCGATTGGTTACGACCGGCCAAACCGGCGCGCGACAAAGCGTTGCATGCCTGAGACGCATATGTAGCGTCGTTGTGGACAGCCCGCAATGCTGCGGTGTCGCCGGGGCAGCGGCGGGGACGGCGGGGACGGCGGCGGCGGCAGCGGCGGCGGGGGGCAGCGGCGGGGACGGCGGGGGGCGGCGGCGGGGGACGGCGGCAGCGGCGGCGGGACGGCGGCGGCGGGGACGGAGGTGAAGGCTGGTCGCGATGACATCACTGTAGTGATGCTGCTGTCCAGATGAGACGAATCCCGTGGTGAACCGTGCTGCACCGCTGCGGTATTTCGCGTCTGGAACAACTAAGCGCCTGGGTTAAATAAACACTCAGAACGCCACTGAGTACGTTCCGAGTGTTTATTTACGAGTTTATTCGAGTGTTTATGAAGAGTGCCCTGGAACCGAGCGGGACAGCAGAGTAGCGGGTACACTACGTCCCTCAATGGCTACTCCGCAGTTGAGCTAAGCTCCTTGTACGAGTAAAGCGTAACAATAAATTACGCCGTGCATCCTATTTTCGGTCATCCTCAAATTGGATGACATTTATGGAAGATCTGTCCTCGCTTGTCGCTCATACGTAGAAAAGCTTCTGAGGGCTTCTGGAATAGCTCCCATGATGCACATTACACAAGTGCACCTTGGGAAATTGATGGAAGCACGCGGCCATGCACTCCGCCACCTTCGCTGAATGATATGGATGAGCTGGAATTGTGCAAACGGTTTGTGGAGGTCGCATGAACCACGCAATAAGCTATGCTTATGAAAACAGCATATTCCAAAATACTTTCCACCAAAGAGAGGGGTTAAATTATGAAATAGGTTGTACGATAATGGCGACAGCAATTCATTATTGCATAATTGCGCTGTCTACGCAAATATACCGCTAACGCAGAACCTATTTATGAGTTGGTGCATTTGTCAAGAAAGATCAGGTTCCACTAGACGTTAAATTAAGTCGAAAATGTCAGCAAACAGCTCTTCGCAGTTCTACCAAAAGGACTAGCTTAATATAATTACCGTGTTACGACACATTACTCGCTACTGTGACCAATTTGACTGAATGCTGCCCACCGACGGACTGAGCTATAAGCCCGCAAATAAAACATGATTAAAAATGCATTACCATCACCGCGACAAATGGAAGACTGTCATGATGATTACCAGCCAGTATTGTCTATGCGGCGCGTGTTATACTCGTGTTGCCCGGCCGACACGTGGTGTTATCTCAGCACCCCAAACAAACTCGTGGTAACTAGCTGTAGCGTCTCCATCAACATGAAGCTATTTGTCGATTGCTGTCTTCGGAGCCAATAACGCGGGCTGAGCGAGGTAGGGGCATACGTTCCTAATACAGCCTGGTTGTGGCTGTCTCGACAATTCGTCGGTTGGTACTGACCATGCTACCCATGGGTGGAGCTTTTCCAACAAAGTTGGTGGGTAAAAATGTAATTTTGCTAGGTTGTTTTGCTTAGTTGAGGTGAAAATGACCATTTTAATGCCGGATGTCCTCCAAATCTGACAAGAGTTGGTGGGGCAAAACACAAAGTTGGTGGGGCAGTGGCCAGGAATTTTTTTTTTTTAATAGGAAACTTGAATAGGAAACTCTTGAATAGGAAACTCTACCCGTGGTGCTACCACTGACCATTGACAAACAAAATTATCCTTGGATTTATGGTATGAAATCGTTATTAGACGAGTAACTAAAATTCTGTAACTTTGACGTATTGCGTCAATGCCAAGACGGACACTGACGCAAAAAGTCTAACGCCAGGTGAACTTCGTGCAGTTGCATATGTGGGTACTGGGTAGAGCGTGAATGTGATACAATCACGCGGCGGCGTCTATGGTTGGCCAGCTGCCCGTACCGAACACCATAAGCCAGAACAGAGGGTGTTGCCCAGCGAATGGTGCTCTGTCTGACTGCCGTCTGTCTGGTCAGGACAGGCACTGTGTTGGATTGTTTGTGACGAGCAGCGGTCAGAGCTGCGGCGGCGGCGGCGGCAGGAACGGTGGCGGCGGGCGGAGGCGGGCGGAGGCGGCAGCGGGAGCGGTGGCGGAGGCGGCGGCGGCGGCGGGAGCGGTGGAGGCGGCGGCGGCGCGGCGGTGGTGGTATGTGTCCGGCGTACCGCGGCTTTCCACTGATTACTGATTACCGACATCTCTCGCTCCACCTCGGCAGACTTCCAGGCTTGATTATTGCGCACCGACATATAGAAGAAAACCTACTCTAATAAACTCTAATTCAGTCGAAATGCTATAAATTCAAGTTTGCGTTCTATGAGTCATAAACAGAGCCCCAAAACAAGCCTTCAATATAGCTCTATTGAAGGCTTGGTTTTGGGCTCTATTTATGTCTCATAGAACGAACACTTGCATTTAGAGTATTTCGACTGAATTAAAGTTTACTCTACTCGACAAGAGCTTTCAAATGAGCACAAGCGGAGGCCTGTACGATGACTTTGATTTGTGACCTTTTGGGTAGGGGTCAACAACTTACGGAGGCCCGGGGGTGGGGGACCAAAACTCAAAAGGTCGAAATGAAATTTGGCATGCTTGTTATTGGCCTAAAGAAGAACGCCGTGTCAATTGGCAAGCTTGCACCGACGAAAAGGTGTTTTTTTGGGGGGGTCACTACTATACAACTGCCGTACACCCGGACTAGTGATGGTAGGATGAAGCAATAGACTATACAGTATAGACTATACAGCTGCCGTACACCTGGACTGATAATGGTAGGATGAAGCAATAGACTATACAGCTGCCGTACACCTGGACTGATAATGGTAGGATGAAGCAATAGACTATACAGTATAGACTATACAGCTGCCGTACACCTGGACTGATAATGGTAGGATGAAGCAATATACTATACAGTATAGACTATACAGTTGCCGTACACCCGGACTAGTGATGGTAGGATGAAGCAATAGACTATACAGTATAGACTATACAGCTGCCGTACACCTGGACTGATAATGGTAGGATGAAGCAATAGACTATACAGTTGCCGTACACCCGGACTGATAATGGTAGGATGAAGCAATAGACTATACAGTATAGACTATACAGTTGCCGTACACCCGGACTGATAATGGTAGGATGAAGCAATATACTATACAGTATAGACTATACAGTTGCCGTACACCCGGACTGATAATGGTAGGATGAAGCAATAGACTATACAGTATAGACTATGCAGCTGCCGTACACCCGGACTGATAATGGTAGGATGAAGCAATATACTATACAGTATAGACTATACAGTTGCCGTACACCCGGACTGATAATGGTAGGATGAAGCAATATACTATACAGTATAGACTATACAGCTGCCGTACACCCGGACTGATAATGGTAGGATGAAGCAATATACTATACAGTATAGACTATACAGTTGCCGTACACCCGGACTGATAATGGTAGGATGAAGCAATATACTATACAGTATAGACTATACAGCTGCCGTACACCCGGACTGATAATGGTAGGATGAAGCAATATACTATACAGTATAGACTATACAGCTGCCGTACACCCGGACTGATAATGGTAGGATGAAGCAATATACTATACAGTATAGACTATACAGTTGCCGTACACCCGGACTGATAATGGTAGGATGAAGCAATATACTATACAGTATAGACTATACAGCTGCCGTACACCCGGACTGATAATGGTAGGATGAAGCAATAGGACGTACCTTCTGACTCCACGCGTCAATATTTCGTCGAAGGCACTGTAGAAGATAACAGTCAACAATTGCTAAATTACCTATTCCATATGCCGGCTCATCATTTTTTCAGCACACTCAGTATCGGGCACGTAGCCAGGATTTCGTCCAGGGGGCGCTTCGAAAGGGCCCCTTCCCGAGCGTTGAAAGGGCCCGTTCCTAAGCGTTGAAAGGGCCAAAAAAAACAGAGGAAAAGGCACGTTACAATGGAAAATGCAGTATGACAGGTATGGTATGGGTCATACCAACTTTTAGGAACTGGAGTTTGCAAACTGCCATATCAACTTTGGAACCAGCAACACCAATTTGGAATCAGCACTACCAACTTGAAATATTTTGTAAGCTCAAGACCTGGAACTCTTAAACAAATTGCGCGGCCCGAAATTTTTGCATCTTATTCCCTGGATATGCGTTCTCTTCAATGCGTCGCATTGCGTATGGAGCAGACCTTTAAAAAATGCTATATTGTGCGTTTAACCCTATTTGTAGCAGGGGGGGGGGGCGGATTCCGCCCCCCCCCTCATGTTTTTCGCAGATATCTCCAGAACGGCTGGGAGCAGGCCCATGAAATTTTGGGACTTTTCATAGAATTGAACTCCGCATTTGGAGTCAAAATTTTGAGTTCTTAACCTGAACAGAGGCGGTTCCAGGGCACAGTTTTGGGTGGGTTCGGAGGCGACATTTGGCGATAATACGGAAATGCGATCTTCACGGTTTCTTCCTAACTGCATCAAGTATGAAGGAGTTACATCGGCTTACGGTGATTGCAACAAGTGCAAATTAGTTGATGTTAATGAAATATCATAAAAATTGCATGACAGAGGCGGTTTCAGGGGCTTGAAAGGGGGGGGGGGGGTTCCAGGAAGTATTCAATGCTTGGCGGGAAGCCAATAGAGCAATGTAAGGGGCATTTATAGCTATCAAGATGTAAAAGATAGCTTCTGCTTCCATTATTTGCATAATTTATTACATATAGAGTTTCAGGGGCGTGTTCAGGAACATGAAAAGGGGGGTGACTGGCATGGTGATGACGATATGCCAGCGATAACGGCGCAATATACGTTTAGCTTATAATAATATATGCACATATGAGACCAAAAAAGGGAATAGTCATTTTTTCAGAGGCGCGCTCAGGAATGGAAGAAAGGTCCGCCTAGAGTCGGCCAAATCATTCAATCAGATTTGTCCTGTGACAAAATGACTTATGGGAAAGGGCAATTCTATTCAGTTGTAACGGATTTGGCTTCTATAAATGATTGTTTTATGCTATTTGCTATTTGTTGCAATTCTGCCGTCATCCCAGAAATCTATCGCATTCAGACAGATGTCGAAGGAACTAAAACTTACGAATGAAATAGCAGCTGATGTTTAAAAGCAGCGATATATGATCAAAGGCATCCGAGAGCTCCTGCTGGAAGACTTGTCATATATTAAACCTCAGTGTGTCTTCATCTAGGCAGGGCAGGGCTGATAAATGTCACAGACACAGAACAAGTGGGTACTAAAATGAGTGCCGTGACCAGGGACGGCACCCCAGGGGGGGGGGGGGGGGAGGGGGGCAGGAGGGGCAGCTGTCCCTCCAACCGCCAGCTGGGCCCTTGTCGGGCAACCTGGCGGGCGGACGAGCTGAATCTTCTCTCAGACTTTCTCGGGGCACGATGAAGCAGCGCAAGCTCAACTCTGTGGCAGTATGCCAAGTTCCATGTCCATCAGATGGAGACGCGCGAGGTTCCAGATCGGGATATCGCGCGTGAATATGCGCCCCTGAACGGTGATCGTCGTCCACCTTCGGGACGTTTTGATGTCAATCTGAGATCAGGCACGTAGCCAGTGGGCGGCGGGTGCAGCCACCCCTCCCCCTCCCCCCCCCCCCCCCAATCCCCTGGAGGCCAGGAGGGACCCTTTTCGGCGCGCACAGCGCGCCGAAAAGGGCCGACCGGACCGCGCGAAGCGCGGTATCATGGGCTCTTTACCACGCGAAGCGTGGTCTTTAGAGTTTAGAGCACTTCAAAGGCCCTTTAGGGCCACCAGTGCCCTCTTTGAAAGACCAGAGGGCCCCTTGGACATTCAAAGGAGCCCTGTGCATGTCAGAGGGGCCCCTGTCCAGGCCGAATGGGCCCCTGAGCGGGCCAGAGGGCCCCTGAACACGTCGAATATGCCCCATACCCAGCACAGAGGGGCCCTGGGCAGGTCGAGAGGTCCCTGAGCATGTCGGCAGGGCGAGAAGCAGCCAGTTCAGCCCATTGCCAGGTCATAAGGACCCCTGAGCAGGTTGGAGTGCCCCTGGACAGACCAGAGGACCCCTGGGAAGTTAAAAGGGCTTCTGTGCAGGTCAAAGGGGCCCCTGACCAGACCGAAAGGGCCCCTAGGTGGGACAGGATGGCCCCTGAACATGCCGAATGGGCCCCTAGTCAGCACGAAGGGGCCCCAGGGCAGGTCGGATGGCCTCGGAGCATGTTGCAAGGCGACAAAGCGGCAGCGCAGTCCCTTGCCAGGTCGGAAGGGCCCCTTAGAATGCTGGAAGGCCCCTGGAGAGACCAGAGGGCACCTGGAAAGTTCAAAGGCCCCTGTGCAGATCGGAGGGGTCCCTGACCAGACCGAAAGGACCCCTGGGCGGGTAA
Source organism: Chirona hameri (assembly GCA_036785665.1). NCBI lineage: Eukaryota > Metazoa > Arthropoda > Thecostraca > Balanomorpha > Balanidae > Chirona > Chirona hameri. The sequence continues at coordinate 21,547 of JAXIVJ010016120.1, forward strand.
GAAGGGCCCCTGAATATGCCGAATTGGCCCTAGCCAGCACGGAGGGGCCCCAGGGCAGGTCAGATGGCCCCTTGAGCATGTCGGCAGGGCGACAAAGCAGCCTGCGCAGTCCGACCAGAAGAGTCGCTGGGTAGATCGGAGGGGCTCTTGGGAAAGTCAGAGGGGCCCCTGGCTAGACCGAAAGGGTCCTTGGGCCGATCGGAAGGGCCATTGAACATGCCGGATGAGTTCCTAGCCGGACTGGAAGAGCCCTGGGCAGGTCGGAGGGGCCCCTTAGCATGTCGGCAGGGTGACAAAGCAGCCAGTGCAGTCCCTGGCCAGGTCGAAAGGACCTCTGAACAGGCCGAATGTGCCCCTTGACACACAAGACGCACGCCTTCTTGACACCTTCTTCGCGACACCTTCTTGGGAGGTCAGAGTTAGACCGGAAGGGCCAGAAACACGTAGAGATCCCAGATGAAGATTAAATACAAAGAGGACTTACTCCTTTTTTAATCAGAGCTTTCGGGTATATTGTAACACCCTTCTTCAGGTTGTTACAATATACCCGAAAGCTCCGATTTTAATTCAAAATCGTAGAAAAATGAGAAACATATTTACATGTTTTTCAGAGTTCGAAGAATTCCACCGGGCCGTCGCTCGGAAAGTGAGAGGAGCTTGTGCGTGCGTGCGTGCGTGCGTGCGTGCGTGCGTGCGTGCGTGCGTGCGTGCGTGCGTGCGTGCGTGTGTGCGTGCGTGTGTGCGTGCGTGCGTGCGTGCGTGCGTGTGTCCGACGGAGCATATTGACACGTGGAGCCCAAACGGCCTGGCCGATGTCGACGCGGGTGGCACCGTTCGATGCGGCAAAACGGCGGACAGATGATGGTACCATTTGCAGGTTACTCGATGGCACGTGGCACGTGCCAAAAAGTGGGCGCCAACATTTGTTTTCTTTTTTCGCCTCTTCAGGTCACA
>JAXIVJ010016121.1:0-29778 GCA_036785665.1 Chirona hameri
TATTTGCGTCGGCGGCAGAGTGTGGGTATGTTTGTGTCGATGTGTAAGTTTGTGGTGTTGGTGGTGCGACAGGCCCCTGTCACGATCCGCAAGGCAGTGTTCTGGACGGTTTGCAATTTTTCATTTTTTTTTGGAACATATATCATCAAATAAGAATGCGTTATAGTCCAGGATTGGTCGTATCAGGGAAGTATATAACTTGAGAAGAGTGGTGCGGTCTGCGCCCCACTCTCTTCCAGTTAACGACTTCATAATATTTATTCGTCGCGTACATCTCTGTACTAAATCATTGAAATGTGGGATGAACGAAAGACGAGTGTCGAGCGTTACTCCCAGATATTTGAATGATTTGACAAAAGGGATAATTTTATTGTTATATTTTAATGGAATGTAGGGTTCCACATATACAGTTTTTTTCGAGAAAATCAAGGATGCAGATTTACTTGGAGAAACTTCCAGACCCCATTGGTCGCACCATACCTTTATATCAATGAGGACTAGTTGTATAATTTTGCTGGCTTGATCAACACTGGGGTGGGATAGCCACACCACCAGGTCATCAGCGTACATTGCAAATTTAAGACCTTCGTCGATCTTGTTAATATTACTGAAAATGTCGTTAATCATGATTAAAAATAGAGTTGGGGAGAGAACGGATCCCTGTGGGACCCCGTGGTCCTGATTATGATTTGAAGAATATGTGTTACCGCACCTTACATTAAAAGTTCTATTTTCTAAAAAGTTTATTATAAACTTGGCAAGTCTACCTCGAATTCCGGCCTTATGGACCTTTACTAGAAGTGCAGTCTTATTGACTCTGTCAAACGCAGCTCTCAAATCAAGGAAGAGGGCAACTGTGACCTCCTTCTCTCGAAAGCCGCGCTGGACAGAGTCGATAATACCAACTAAATTGTCCGCAGTGGATCGACCGGGTCGAAAACCACTTTGGTATGGGGAAAGTAAGTTGTTTGATTCAATGTATGTCCTGATACGTCCATTAACCATGCGTTCGAATAGTTTACATGCACAACTAGTTAGAGAAATAGGGCGATAGCTAGCGGGAGAAGATTTAGGTTTGCGAGGTTTAAGTATAGGAATTAGCGTACTACTATGCCAAGATTCAGGGAAAGTGCCATCAAATCACATGGTATTGAAGGCTGCTAGTAAGTTAGTGAGACCAGTCTCCGTCAAGTTTTTAAAGAAGGAGTAGTCAATTTGATCTGGCCCTACGGAAGTTTTACCACATTTACTAATAGCGTATGTTAACTCTGAGTTGGTGAAAAGATAGTTATAGATTTCTACGTTGTCAGAGCAAAGTTAAGAGATTTAAATTTATCGTTAAGTTGGTTAGTAAAAGTTGGTGTACATTGTTGTGTTGATGATAAGTTAGCGTAGTGTTGGGCAAATTGTGTTGCCACCTCTAGGGGAATCGTGTAAGATGTGTTGTGGATGTGTAAGTGTGGGATTTTGTATGCCGGTGGTCTTTTATTTGAAAATAATATAATTAATGTCCAAATTTTTGAAAGGGAGGTAAATCGGTTAAAGGTAGATGAGAATTCCTGCCAAGATTCTTTTTTTGCTTTGTTAATGATTGTTTTTGCCAGAGAGCGGGCCCTCCGTACTTCGTTTTCGTTATCAGCGGTAATACACGCTTGAAATTTGTTAAATGCTCTTTTCCGGAGGGCGACAGCTCTCTGGCATTCTGTGTTCCACCACGGGGCAGTACGCTGTCACGGGTGGTGTGTGTGTGTGTGTGTGTGTGTGTGTGTGTGTGTGTGTGTGTGTGTGTGTGTGTGTGTGTGTGTGTGTGTGTGTGTGTGTGTGTGTGTGTGTGTGTGTGTGTGTGTGTGTGTGTGTGTGTGTGTGTGTGTGTGTGTGTGTGTGTGTGTGTGTGTGTGTGTGTGTGTGTGTGTGTGTGTGTGTGTGTGTGTGTGTGTGTGTGTGTGTGTGTGTGTGTGTGTGTGTGTGTGTGTGTGTGTGTGTGTGTGTGTGTGTGTGTGTGTGTGTGTGTGTGTGTGTGTGTGTGTGTGTGTGTGTGTGTGTGTGTGTGTGTGTGTGTGTGTGTGTGTGTGTGTGTGTGTGTGTGTGTGTGTGTGTGTGTGTGTGTGTGTGTGTGTGTGTGTGTGTGTGTGTGTGTGTGTGTGTGTGTGTGTGTGTGTGTGTGTGTGTGTGTGTGTGTGTGTGTGTGTGTGTGTGTGTGTGTGTGTGTGTGTGTGTGTGTGTGTGTGTGTGTGTGTGTGTGTGTGTGTGTGTGTGTGTGTGTGTGTGTGTGTGTGTGTGTGTGTGTGTGTGTGTGTGTGTGTGTGTGTGTGTGTGTGTGTGTGTGTGTGTGTGTGTGTGTGTGTGTGTGTGTGTGTGTGTGTGTGTGTGTGTGTGTGTGTGTGTGTGTGTGTGTGTGTGTGTGTGTGTGTGTGTGTGTGTGTGTGTGTGTGTGTGTGTGTGTGTGTGTGTGTGTGTGTGTGTGTGTGTGTGTGTGTGTGTGTGTGTGTGTGTGTGTGTGTGTGTGTGTGTGTGTGTGTGTGTGTGTGTGTGTGTGTGTGTGTGTGTGTGTGTGTGTGTGTGTGTGTGTGTGTGTGTGTGTGTGTGTGTGTGTGTGGTGTGTGTGTGTGTGTGTGTGTGTGTGTGTGTGTGTGTGTGTGTGTGTGTGTGTGTGTGTGTGTGTGTGTGTGTGTGTGTGTGTGTGTGTGTGTGTGTGTGTGTGTGTGTGTGTGTGTGTGTGTGTGTGTGTGTGTGTGTGTGTGTGTGTGTGTGTGTGTGTGTGTGTGTGTGTGTGGTGTGTGTGTGTGTGTGTGTGTGTGTGTGTGTGTGTGTGTGTGTGTGTGTGTGTGTGTGTGTGTGTGTGTGTGTGTGTGTGTGTGTGTGTGTGTGTGTGTGTGTGTGTGTGTGTGTGTGTGTGTGTGTGTGTGTGTGTGTGTGTGTGTGTGTGTGTGTGTGTGTGTGTGTGTGTGTGTGTGTGTGTGTGTGTGTGTGTGTGTGTGTGTGTGTGTGTGTGTGTGTGTGTGTGTGTGTGTGTGTGTGTGTGTGTGTGTGTGTGTGTGTGTGTGTGTGTGTGTGTGTGTGTGTGTGTGTGTGTGTGTGTGTGTGTGTGTGTGTGTGTGTGTGTGTGTGTGTGTGTGTGTGTGTGTGTGTGTGTGTGTGTGTGTGTGTGTGTGTGTGTGTGTGTGTGTGTGTGTGTGTGTGTGTGTGTGTGTGTGTGTGTGTGTGTGTGTGTGTGTGTGTGTGTGTGTGTGTGTGTGTGTGTGTGTGTGTGTGTGTGTGTGTGTGTGTGTGTGTGTGTGTGTGTGTGTGTGTGTGTGTGTGTGTGTGTGTGTGTGTGTGTGTGTGTGTGTGTGTGTGTGTGTGTGTGTGTGTGTGTGTGTGTGTGTGTGTGTGTGTGTGTGTGTGTGTGTGTGTGTGTGTGTGTGTGTGTGTGTGTGTGTGTGTGTGTGTGTGTGTGTGTGTGTGTGTGTGTGTGTGTGTGTGTGTGTGTGTGTGTGTGTGTGTGTGTGTGTGTGTGTGTGTGTGTGTGTGTGTGTGTGTGTGTGTGTGTGTGTGTGTGTGTGTGTGTGTGTGTGTGTGTGTGTGTGTGTGTGTGTGTGTGTGTGTGTGTGTGTGTGTGTGTGTGTGTGTGTGTGTGTGTGTGTGTGTGTGTGTGTGTGTGTGTGTGTGTGTGTGTGTGTGTGTGTGTGTGTGTGTGTGTGTGTGTGTGTGTGTGTGTGTGTGTGTGTGTGTGTGTGTGTGTGGTGTGTGTGTGTGTGTGTGTGTGTGTGTGTGTGTGTGTGTGTGTGTGTGTGTGTGTGTGTGTGTGTGTGTGTGTGTGTGTGTGTGTGTGTGTGTGTGTGTGTGTGTGTGTGTGTGTGTGTGTGTGTGTGTGTGTGTGTGTGTGTGTGTGTGTGTGTGTGTGTGTGTGTGTGTGTGTGTGTGTGTGTGTGTGTGTGTGTGGTGTGTGTGTGTGTGTGTGTGTGTGTGTGTGTGTGTGTGTGTGTGTGTGTGTGTGTGTGTGTGTGTGTGTGTGTGTGTGTGTGTGTGTGTGTGTGTGTGTGTGTGTGTGTGTGTGTGTGTGTGTGTGTGTGTGTGTGTGTGTGTGTGTGTGTGTGTGTGTGGTGTGTGTGTGTGTGTGTGTGTGTGTGTGTGTGTGTGTGTGTGTGTGTGTGTGTGTGTGTGTGTGTGTGTGTGTGTGTGTGTGTGTGTGTGTGTGTGTGTGTGTGTGTGTGTGTGTGTGTGTGTGTGTGTGTGTGTGTGTGTGTGTGTGTGTGTGTGTGTGTGTGTGTGTGTGTGTGTGTGTGTGTGTGTGTGTGTGTGTGTGTGTGTGTGGGTGTGTGTGTGTGTGTGTGTGTGTGTGTGTGTGTGTGTGTGTGTGTGTGTGTGTGTGTGTGTGTGTGTGTGTGTGTGTGTGTGTGTGTGTGTGTGTGTGTGTGTGTGTGTGGTGTGTGTGTGTGTGTGTGTGTGTGTGTGTGTGTGTGTGTGTGTGTGTGTGTGTGTGTGTGTGTGTGTGTGTGTGTGTGTGTGTGTGTGTGTGTGTGTGTGTGTGTGTGTGTGTGTGTGTGTGTGTGTGTGTGTGTGTGTGTGTGTGTGTGTGTGTGTGTGTGTGTGTGTGTGTGTGTGTGTGTGTGTGTGTGTGTGTGTGTGTGTGTGTGTGTGGTGTGTGTGTGTGTGTGTGTGTGTGTGTGTGTGTGTGTGTGTGTGTGTGTGTGTGTGTGTGTGTGTGTGTGTGTGTGTGTGTGTGTGTGTGTGTGTGTGTGTGTGTGTGTGTGTGTGTGTGTGTGTGTGTGTGTGTGTGTGTGTGTGTGTGTGTGTGTGTGTGGTGTGTGTGTGTGTGTGTGTGTGTGTGTGTGTGTGTGTGTGTGTGTGTGTGTGTGTGTGTGTGTGTGTGTGTGTGTGTGTGTGTGTGTGTGTGTGTGTGTGTGTGTGTGTGTGTGTGTGTGTGTGTGTGTGTGTGTGTGTGTGTGTGTGTGTGTGTGTGTGTGTGTGTGTGTGTGTGTGTGTGTGTGTGTGTGTGTGTGTGTGTGTGTGTGTGTGTGTGTGTGTGTGTGTGTGTGTGGTGTGTGTGTGTGTGTGTGTGTGTGTGTGTGTGTGTGTGTGTGTGGTGTGTGTGTGTGTGTGTGTGTGTGTGTGTGTGTGTGTGTGTGTGTGTGTGTGTGTGTGTGTGTGTGTGTGTGTGTGTGTGTGTGTGTGTGTGTGTGTGTGTGTGTGTGTGTGTGTGTGTGTGTGTGTGTGTGTGTGTGTGTGTGTGTGTGTGTGTGTGTGTGTGTGTGTGTGTGTGTGTGTGTGTGTGTGTGTGTGTGTGTGTGTGTGTGTGTGTGTGTGTGTGTGTGTGTGTGTGTGTGTGTGTGTGTGTGTGTGTGTGTGTGTGTGTGTGTGTGTGTGTGTGTGTGTGTGTGTGTGTGTGTGTGTGTGTGTGTGTGTGTGTGTGTGTGTGTGTGTGTGTGTGTGTGTGTGTGTGTGTGTGTGTGTGTGTGTGTGTGTGTGTGTGTGTGTGTGTGTGTGTGTGTGTGTGTGTGTGTGTGTGTGTGTGTGTGTGTGTGTGTGTGTGTGTGTGTGTGTGTGTGTGTGTGTGTGTGTGTGTGTGTGTGTGTGTGTGTGTGTGTGTGTGTGTGTGTGTGTGTGTGTGTGTGTGTGTGTGTGTGTGTGTGTGTGTGTGTGTGTGTGTGTGTGTGTGTGTGTGTGTGTGTGTGTGTGTGTGTGTGTGTGTGTGTGTGTGTGTGTGTGTGTGTGTGTGTGTGTGTGTGTGTGTGTGTGTGTGTGTGTGTGTGTGTGTGTGTGTGTGTGTGTGTGTGTGTGTGTGTGTGTGTGTGTGTGTGTGTGTGTGTGTGTGTGGTGTGTGTGTGTGTGTGTGTGTGTGTGTGTGTGTGTGTGTGTGTGTGTGTGTGTGTGTGTGTGTGTGTGTGTGTGTGTGTGTGTGTGTGTGTGTGTGTGTGTGTGTGTGTGTGTGTGTGTGTGTGTGTGTGTGTGTGTGTGTGTGTGTGTGTGTGTGTGTGTGTGTGTGTGTGTGTGTGTGTGTGTGTGTGTGTGTGTGTGTGTGTGTGTGTGTGTGTGTGTGTGTGTGTGTGTGTGTGTGTGTGTGTGTGTGTGTGTGTGTGTGTGTGTGTGTGTGTGTGTGTGTGTGTGTGTGTGTGTGTGTGTGTGTGTGTGTGTGTGTGTGTGTGTGTGTGTGTGTGTGTGTGTGTGTGTGTGTGTGTGTGTGTGTGTGTGTGTGTGTGTGTGTGTGTGTGTGTGTGTGTGTGTGTGTGTGTGTGTGTGTGTGTGTGTGTGTGTGTGTGTGTGTGTGTGTGTGTGTGTGTGTGTGTGTGTGTGTGTGTGTGTGTGTGTGTGTGTGTGTGTGTGTGTGTGTGTGTGTGTGTGTGTGTGTGTGTGTGTGTGTGTGTGTGTGTGTGTGTGTGTGTGTGTGTGTGTGTGTGTGTGTGTGTGTGTGTGTGTGTGTGTGTGTGTGTGTGTGTGTGTGTGTGTGTGTGTGTGTGTGTGTGTGTGTGTGTGTGTGTGTGTGTGTGTGTGTGTGTGTGTGTGTGTGTGTGTGTGTGTGTGTGTGTGTGTGTGTGTGTGTGTGTGTGTGTGTGTGTGTGTGTGTGTGTGTGTGTGTGTGTGTGTGTGTGTGTGTGTGTGTGTGTGTGTGTGTGTGTGTGTGTGTGTGTGTGTGTGTGTGTGTGTGTGTGTGTGTGTGTGTGTGTGTGTGTGTGTGTGTGTGTGTGTGTGTGTGTGTGTGTGTGTGTGTGTGTGTGTGTGTGTGTGTGTGTGTGTGTGTGTGTGTGTGTGTGTGTGTGTGTGTGTGTGTGTGTGTGTGTGTGTGTGTGTGTGTGTGTGTGTGTGTGTGTGTGTGTGTGTGTGTGTGTGTGTGTGTGTGTGTGTGTGTGTGTGTGTGTGTGTGTGTGTGTGTGTGTGTGTGTGTGTGTGTGTGTGTGTGTGTGTGTGTGTGTGTGTGTGTGTGTGTGTGTGTGTGTGTGTGTGTGTGTGTGTGTGTGTGTGTGTGTGTGTGTGTGTGTGTGTGTGTGTGTGTGTGTGTGTGTGTGTGTGTGTGTGTGTGTGTGTGTGTGTGTGTGTGTGTGTGTGTGTGTGTGTGTGTGTGTGTGTGTGTGTGTGTGTGTGTGTGTGTGTGTGTGTGTGTGTGTGTGTGTGTGTGTGTGTGTGTGTGTGTGTGTGTGTGTGTGTGTGTGTGTGTGTGTGTGTGTGTGTGTGTGTGTGTGTGTGTGTGTGTGTGTGTGTGTGTGTGTGTGTGTGTGTGTGTGTGTGTGTGTGTGTGTGTGTGTGTGTGTGTGTGTGTGTGTGTGTGTGTGTGTGTGTGTGTGTGTGTGTGTGTGTGTGTGTGTGTGTGTGTGTGTGTGTGTGTGTGTGTGTGTGTGTGTGTGTGTGTGTGTGTGTGTGTGTGTGTGTGTGTGTGTGTGTGTGTGTGTGTGTGTGTGTGTGTGTGTGTGTGTGTGTGTGTGTGTGTGTGTGTGTGTGTGTGTGTGTGTGTGTGTGTGTGTGTGTGTGTGTGTGTGTGTGTGTGTGTGTGTGTGTGTGTGTGTGTGTGTGTGTGTGTGTGTGTGTGTGTGTGTGTGTGTGTGTGTGTGTGTGTGTGTGTGTGTGTGTGTGTGTGTGTGTGTGTGTGTGTGTGTGTGTGTGTGTGTGTGTGTGTGTGTGTGTGTGTGTGTGTGTGTGTGTGTGTGTGTGTGTGTGTGTGTGTGTGTGTGTGTGTGTGTGTGTGTGTGTGTGTGTGTGTGTGTGTGTGTGTGTGTGTGTGTGTGTGTGTGTGTGTGTGTGTGTGTGTGTGTGTGTGTGTGTGTGTGTGTGTGTGTGTGTGTGTGTGTGTGTGTGTGTGTGTGTGTGTGTGTGTGTGTGTGTGTGTGTGTGTGTGTGTGTGTGTGTGTGTGTGTGTGTGTGTGTGTGTGTGTGTGTGTGTGTGTGTGTGTGTGTGTGTGTGTGTGTGTGTGTGTGTGTGTGTGTGTGTGTGTGTGTGTGTGTGGTGTGTGTGTGTGTGTGTGTGTGTGTGTGTGTGTGTGTGTGTGTGTGTGTGTGTGTGTGTGTGTGTGTGTGTGTGTGTGTGTGTGTGTGTGTGTGTGTGTGTGTGTGTGTGTGTGTGTGTGTGTGTGTGTGTGTGTGTGTGTGTGTGTGTGTGTGTGTGTGTGTGTGTGTGTGTGTGTGTGTGTGTGTGTGTGTGTGTGTGTGTGTGTGTGTGTGTGTGTGTGTGTGTGTGTGTGTGTGTGTGTGTGTGTGTGTGTGTGTGTGTGTGTGTGTGTGTGTGTGTGTGTGTGTGTGTGTGTGTGTGTGTGTGTGTGTGTGTGTGTGTGTGTGTGTGTGTGTGTGTGTGTGTGTGTGTGTGTGTGTGTGTGTGTGTGTGTGTGTGTGTGTGTGTGTGTGTGTGTGTGTGTGTGTGTGTGTGTGTGTGTGTGTGTGTGTGTGTGTGTGTGTGTGTGTGTGTGTGTGTGTGTGTGTGTGTGTGTGTGTGTGTGTGTGTGTGTGTGTGTGTGTGTGTGTGTGTGTGTGTGTGTGTGTGTGTGTGTGTGTGTGTGTGTGTGTGTGTGTGTGTGTGTGTGTGTGTGTGTGTGTGTGTGTGTGTGTGTGTGTGTGTGTGTGTGTGTGTGTGTGTGTGTGTGTGTGTGTGTGTGTGTGTGTGTGTGTGTGTGTGTGTGTGTGTGTGTGTGTGTGTGTGTGTGTGTGTGTGTGTGTGTGTGTGTGTGTGTGTGTGTGTGTGTGTGTGTGTGTGTGTGTGTGTGTGTGTGTGTGTGTGTGTGTGTGTGTGTGTGTGTGTGTGTGTGTGTGTGTGTGTGTGTGTGTGTGTGTGTGTGTGTGTGTGTGTGTGTGTGTGTGTGTGTGTGTGTGTGTGTGTGTGTGTGTGTGTGTGTGTGTGTGTGTGTGTGTGTGTGTGTGTGTGTGTGTGTGTGTGTGTGTGTGTGTGTGTGTGTGTGTGTGTGTGTGTGTGTGTGTGTGTGTGTGTGTGTGTGTGTGTGTGTGTGTGTGTGTGTGTGTGTGTGTGTGTGTGTGTGTGTGTGTGTGTGTGTGTGTGTGTGTGTGTGTGTGTGTGTGTGTGTGTGTGTGTGTGTGTGTGTGTGTGTGTGTGTGTGTGTGTGTGTGTGTGTGTGTGTGTGTGTGTGTGTGTGTGTGTGTGTGTGTGTGTGTGTGTGTGTGTGTGTGTGTGTGTGTGTGTGTGTGTGTGTGTGTGTGTGTGTGTGTGTGTGTGTGTGTGTGTGTGTGTGTGTGTGTGTGTGTGTGTGTGTGTGTGTGTGTGTGTGTGTGTGTGTGTGTGTGTGTGTGTGTGTGTGTGTGTGTGTGTGTGTGTGTGTGTGTGTGTGTGTGTGTGTGTGTGTGTGTGTGTGTGTGTGTGTGTGTGTGTGTGTGTGTGTGTGTGTGTGTGTGTGTGTGTGTGTGTGTGTGTGTGTGTGTGTGTGTGTGTGTGTGTGTGTGTGTGTGTGTGTGTGTGTGTGTGTGTGTGTGTGTGTGTGTGTGTGTGTGTGTGTGTGTGTGTGTGTGTGTGTGTGTGTGTGTGTGTGTGTGTGTGTGTGTGTGTGTGTGTGTGTGTGTGTGTGTGTGTGTGTGTGTGTGTGTGTGTGTGTGTGTGTGTGTGTGTGTGTGTGTGTGTGTGTGTGTGTGTGTGTGTGTGTGTGTGTGTGTGTGTGTGTGTGTGTGTGTGTGTGTGTGTGTGTGTGTGTGTGTGTGTGTGTGTGTGTGTGTGTGTGTGTGTGTGTGTGTGTGTGTGTGTGTGTGTGTGTGTGTGTGTGTGTGTGTGTGTGTGTGTGTGTGTGTGTGTGTGTGTGTGTGTGTGTGTGTGTGTGTGTGTGTGTGTGTGTGTGTGTGTGTGTGTGTGTGTGTGTGTGTGTGTGTGTGTGTGTGTGTGTGTGTGTGTGTGTGTGTGTGTGTGTGTGTGTGTGTGTGTGTGTGTGTGTGTGTGTGTGTGTGTGTGTGTGTGTGTGTGTGTGTGTGTGTGTGTGTGTGTGTGTGTGTGTGTGTGTGTGTGTGTGTGTGTGTGTGTGTGTGTGTGTGTGTGTGTGTGTGTGTGTGTGTGTGTGTGTGTGTGGTGTGTGTGTGTGTGTGTGTGTGTGTGTGTGTGTGTGTGTGTGTGTGTGTGTGTGTGTGTGTGTGTGTGTGTGTGTGTGTGTGTGTGTGTGTGTGTGTGTGTGTGTGTGTGTGTGTGTGTGTGTGTGTGTGTGTGTGTGTGTGTGTGTGTGTGTGTGTGTGTGTGTGTGTGTGTGTGTGTGTGTGTGTGTGTGTGTGTGTGTGTGTGTGTGTGTGTGTGTGTGTGTGTGTGTGTGTGTGTGTGTGTGTGTGTGTGTGTGTGTGTGTGTGTGTGTGTGTGTGTGTGTGTGTGTGTGTGTGTGTGTGTGTGTGTGTGTGTGTGTGTGTGTGTGTGTGTGTGTGTGTGTGTGTGTGTGTGTGTGTGTGTGTGTGTGTGTGTGTGTGTGTGTGTGTGTGTGTGTGTGTGTGTGTGTGTGTGTGTGTGTGTGTGTGTGTGTGTGTGTGTGTGTGTGTGTGTGTGTGTGTGTGTGTGTGTGTGTGTGTGTGTGTGTGTGTGTGTGTGTGTGTGTGTGTGTGTGTGTGTGTGTGTGTGTGTGTGTGTGTGTGTGTGTGTGTGTGTGTGTGTGTGTGTGTGTGTGTGTGTGTGTGTGTGTGTGTGTGTGTGTGTGTGTGTGTGTGTGTGTGTGTGTGTGTGTGTGTGTGTGTGTGTGTGTGTGTGTGTGTGTGTGTGTGTGTGTGTGTGTGTGTGTGTGTGTGTGTGTGTGTGTGTGTGTGTGTGTGTGTGTGTGTGTGTGTGTGTGTGTGTGTGTGTGTGTGTGTGTGTGTGTGTGTGTGTGTGTGTGTGTGTGTGTGTGTGTGTGTGTGTGTGTGTGTGTGTGTGTGTGTGTGTGTGTGTGTGTGTGTGTGTGTGTGTGTGTGTGTGTGTGTGTGTGTGTGTGTGTGTGTGTGTGTGTGTGTGTGTGTGTGTGTGTGTGTGTGTGTGTGTGTGTGTGTGTGTGTGTGTGTGTGTGTGTGTGTGTGTGTGTGTGTGTGTGTGTGTGTGTGTGTGTGTGTGTGTGTGTGTGTGTGTGTGTGTGTGTGTGTGTGTGTGTGTGTGTGTGTGTGTGTGTGTGTGTGTGTGTGTGTGTGTGTGTGTGTGTGTGTGTGTGTGTGTTGTGTGTGTGGTGTGTGTGTGTGTGTGTGTGTGGTGTGTGTGTGTGTGTGTGTGTGTGTGTGTGTGTGTGTGTGTGTGTGTGTGTGTGTGTGTGTGTGTGTGTGTGTGTGTGTGTGTGTGTGTGTGTGTGTGTGTGTGTGTGTGTGTGTGTGTGTGTGTGTGTGTGTGTGTGTGTGTGTGTGTGTGTGTGTGTGTGTGTGTGTGTGTGTGTGTGTGTGTGTGTGTGTGTGTGTGTGTGTGTGTGTGTGTGTGTGTGTGTGTGTGTGTGTGTGTGTGTGTGTGTGTGTGTGTGTGTGTGTGTGTGTGTGTGTGTGTGTGTGTGTGTGTGTGTGTGTGTGTGTGTGTGTGTGTGTGTGTGTGTGTGTGTGTGTGTGTGTGTGTGTGTGTGTGTGTGTGTGTGTGTGTGTGTGTGTGTGTGTGTGTGTGTGTGTGTGTGTGTGTGTGTGTGTGTGTGTGTGTGTGTGTGTGTGTGTGTGTGTGTGTGTGTGTGTGTGTGTGTGTGTGTGTGTGTGTGTGTGTGTGTGTGTGTGTGTGTGTGTGTGTGTGTGTGTGTGTGTGTGTGTGTGTGTGTGTGTGTGTGTGTGTGTGTGTGTGTGTGTGTGTGTGTGTGTGTGTGTGTGTGTGTGTGTGTGTGTGTGTGTGTGTGTGTGTGTGTGTGTGTGTGTGTGTGTGTGTGTGTGTGTGTGTGTGTGTGTGTGTGTGTGTGTGTGTGTGTGTGTGTGTGTGTGTGTGTGTGTGTGTGTGTGTGTGTGTGTGTGTGTGTGTGTGTGTGTGTGTGTGTGTGTGTGTGTGTGTGTGTGTGTGTGTGTGTGTGTGTGTGTGTGTGTGTGTGTGTGTGTGTGTGTGTGTGTGTGTGTGTGTGTGTGTGTGTGTGTGTGTGTGTGTGTGTGTGTGTGTGTGTGTGTGTGTGTGTGTGTGTGTGTGTGTGTGTGTGTGTGTGTGTGTGTGTGTGTGTGTGTGTGTGTGTGTGTGTGTGTGTGTGTGTGTGTGTGTGTGTGTGTGTGTGTGTGTGTGTGTGTGTGTGTGTGTGTGTGTGTGTGTGTGTGTGTGTGTGTGTGGTGTGTGTGTGTGTGTGTGTGTGTGTGTGTGTGTGTGTGTGTGTGTGTGTGTGTGTGTGTGTGTGTGTGTGTGTGTGTGTGTGTGTGTGTGTTGTGTGTGTGTGTGTGTGTGTGTGTGTGTGTGTGTGTGTGTGTGTGTGTGTGTGTGTGTGTGTGTGTGTGTGTGTGTGTGTGTGTGTGTGTGTGTGTGTGTGTGTGTGTGTGTGTGTGTGTGTGTGTGTGTGTGTGTGTGTGTGTGTGTGTGTGTGTGTGTGTGTGTGTGTGTGGTGTGTGTGTGTGTGTGTGTGTGTGTGTGTGTGTGTGTGTGTGTGTGTGTGTGTGTGTGTGTGTGTGTGTGTGTGTGTGTGTGTGTGTGTGTGTGTGTGTGTGTGTGGTGTGTGTGTGTGTGTGTGTGTGTGTGTGTGTGTGTGTGTGTGTGTGTGTGTGTGTGTGTGTGTGTGTGTGTGTGTGTGTGTGTGTGTGTGTGTGTGTGTGTGTGTGTGTGTGTGTGTGTGTGGTGTGTGTGTGTGTGTGTGTGTGTGTGTGTGTGTGTGTGTGTGTGTGTGTGTGTGTGTGTGTGTGTGTGTGTGTGTGTGTGTGTGTGTGTGTGTGTGTGTGTGTGTGTGTGTGTGTGTGTGTGTGTGTGTGTGTGTGTGTGTGTGTGTGTGTGTGTGTGTGTGTGTGTGTGTGTGTGTGTGTGTGTGTGTGTGTGTGTGTGTGTGTGTGTGTGTGTGTGTGTGTGTGTGTGTGTGTGTGTGTGTGTGTGTGTGTGTGTGTGTGTGTGTGTGTGTGTGTGTGTGTGTGTGTGTGTGTGTGTGTGTGTGTGTGTGTGTGTGTGTGTGTGTGTGTGTGTGTGTGTGTGTGTGTGTGTGTGTGTGTGTGTGTGTGTGTGTGTGTGTGTGTGTGTGTGTGTGTGTGTGTGTGTGTGTGTGTGTGTGTGTGTGTGTGTGTCGTGTGTGTGTGTGTGTGTGTGTGTGTGTGTGTGTGTGTGTGTGTGTGTGTGTGTGTGTGTGTGTGTGTGTGTGTGTGTGTGTGTGTGTGTGTGTGTGTGTGTGTGTGTGTGTGTGTGTGTGTGTGTGTGTGTGTGTGTGTGTGTGTGTGTGTGTGTGTGTGTGTGTGTGTGTGTGTGTGTGTGTGTGTGTGTGTGTGTGTGTGTGTGTGTGTGTGTGTGTGTGTGTGTGTGTGTGTGTGTGTGTGTGTGTGTGTGTGTGTGTGTGTGTGTGTGTGTGTGTGTGTGTGTGTGTGTGTGTGTGTGTGTGTGTGTGTGTGTGTGTGTGTGTGTGTGTGTGTGTGTGTGTGTGTGTGTGTGTGTGTGTGTGTGTGTGTGTGTGTGTGTGTGTGTGTGTGTGTGTGTGTGTGTGTGTGTGTGTGTGTGTGTGTGTGTGTGTGTGTGTGTGTGTGTGTGTGTGTGTGTGTGTGTGTGTGTGTGTGTGTGTGTGTGTGTGTGTGTGTGTGTGTGTGTGTGTGTGTGTGTGTGTGTGTGTGTGTGTGTGTGTGTGTGTGTGTGTGTGTGTGTGTGTGTGTGTGTGTGTGTGTGTGTGTGTGTGTGTGTGTGTGTGTGTGTGTGTGTGTGTGTGTGTGTGTGTGTGTGTGTGTGTGTGTGTGTGTGTGTGTGTGTGTGTGTGTGTGTGTGTGTGTGTGTGTGTGTGTGTGTGTGTGGTGTTGTGTGTGTGTGTGTGTGTGTGTGTGTGTGTGTGTGTGTGTGTGTGTGTGTGTGTGTGTGTGTGTGTGTGTGTGTGTGTGTGTGTGTGTGTGTGTGTGTGTGTGTGTGTGTGTGTGTTGTGTTGTGTGTGTGTGTGTGTGTGTGTGTGTGTGTGTGTGTGTGTGTGTGTGTGTGTGTGTGTGTGTGTGTGTGTGTGTGTGTGTGTGTGTGTGTGTGTGTGTGTGTGTGTGTGTGTGTGTGTGTGTGTGTGTGTGTGTGTGTGTGTGTGTGTGTGTGTGTGTGTGTGTGTGTGTGTGTGTGTGTGTGTGTGTGTGTGTGTGTGTGTGTGTGTGTGTGTGTGTGTGTGTGTGTGTGTGTGTGTGTGTGTGTGTGTGTGTGTGTGTGTGTGTGTGTGTGTGTGTGTGTGTGTGTGTGTGTGTGTGTGTGTGTGTGTGTGTGTGTGTGTGTGTGTGTGTGTGTGTGTGTGTGTGTGTGTGTGTGTGTGTGTGTGTGTGTGTGTGTGTGTGTGTGTGTGTGTGTGTGTGTGTGTGTGTGTGTGTGTGTGTGTGTGTGTGTGTGTGTGTGTGTGTGTGTGTGTGTGTGTGTGTGTGTGTGTGTGTGTGTGTGTGTGTGTGTGTGTGTGTGTGTGTGTGTGTGTGTGTGTGTGTGTGTGTGTGTGTGTGTGTGTGTGTGTGTGTGTGTGTGTGTGTGTGTGTGTGTGTGTGTGTGTGTGTGTGTGTGTGTGTGTGTGTGTGTGTGTGTGTGTGTGTGTGTGTGTGTGTGTGTGTGTGTGTGTGTGTGTGTGTGTGTGTGTGTGTGTGTGTGTGTGTGTGTGTGTGTGTGTGTGTGTGTGTGTGTGTGTGTGTGTGTGTGTGTGTGTGTGTGTGTGTGTGTGTGTGTGTGTGTGTGTGTGTGTGTGTGTGTGTGTGTGTGTGTGTGTGTGTGTGTGTGTGTGTGTGTGTGTGTGTGTGTGTGTGTGTGTGTGTGTGTGTGTGTGTGTGTGTGTGTGTGTGTGTGTGTGGGATGTGTTGGTGAGCTGATGCGAGAATAGTGTTTAGAAATGTGTTAATGTCGGTCTGGGAGTCTGCGGGGTGACTAGTGTCAATGTGTTTTTGGAAGGAGGACCAGTCTGCTTTGCGAAGGCAGGGAGTACAAATTTGGCAGGGAGTAAAAATCTAGGCAGGGAGTAAAAATTTGTTTGCCCTGAAGGGGCTTGTAATTCTAAGTGAATTGGGGAATGATCGCTAAAAAGAGGATCAGATTGCACATTAAATGTGAAAAGTGTCGCGATGCGTGGTGTGGTGAAGGCGAGGTCAATGGCGCTGTAAGTCACCTCGCCTCCTGAGTGGTGTACGTGTGTGTGTGATTGATCGTTAAGGAAGACCAAATTATGCCGGTCCAGTAGGTCCAGCATAATTTGGCCTCTGCGAGAGTCCAGAAGGCAGCCCCAAGCCCGACTATGCGCGTTGAAATCGCCCATAATCAGACATGGGGTGTTAATATTTTTAATAAGCTGAGAAAAAGAATCAATGTCTATGTCCTCATTTGGACGGAAATAAATAGAGATTAAAGTAATTTCTAGCTGAGCGATTTTAATATTGACGCCGACTGCGTCTAGGGTTGTTTTAAGATCAATTTGGTGGTGCAAAAGATTGTTTGAAATGAGTAAGGCCGAGCTGCCTCGGCGCGGCTTTGTGTTTACGTTATGTGTATATAGACTGAAACCAGGGATTTTAAAGGTATATTTAATAAAGTCGGCGTCAATAAAATGGGTTTCCTGAACGGCGGCTGCTAACGGATTGTTATTTAATATATAATGTTTGAATTGCCCCCAGTGGGACACCGGAGATCTAGTGTTCCACTGGAGGACAAATTCCGTGTGTGGGGAAGCCATAATTAAAGTTTACGGTCCAGAGCGCGCCTCACTGCGGCCCTGGTGTGGCGGTGTCTGTGGGGGGATGGGGATGGTTGAGGGATCCGTGTTTTGAGTGTCAGGATGGGAGTCCCCAGCTGCCCGGCTCCGGGCGGCGTGTCGGCGGCACTGTTCGCCGACATGTCGTCATAGCTGTAGGACAGCTCAGAGCCGGCCCCGGGGCTGGCTGGCGAGGGGGGGCTGTAAGGAGGGTTGGAGGACTGGCTGCAAGTGCTGCCGGGGGACGATGGTGGCTCTGTGCGCGGAGCAGCCAGACCCGTCTCCGGGAATGACAGCGCACTCGCAGCACTCACATCGCAGCGCAGCGATGGCGGTGGCGCGTCAGAGGGAGTTAGCGCGTGCCTTGGTGGCGGTGGCGCATCTGACGTAGCCGCCGCGCACGGCGGTGGCGGTGGCGCATCAGGTTGGTCACGTGGTTCGGTCCCGCGCTCCGACTGGGACTCTACGTCCTGAGCCGGGGTCCCGGGGGCGGTGGGTCGTTCCCGAGACTTTGGCAGCGCTTCGGGGCACATCGGTTGGGTGGGAGGCGGGGGAGAGTTCCCCGTCGCGTCCCGAGAGGTGGTTGGGCTGGTTCTGCCCTCTGGGCCTGCGGTCGGACTTCCGGTCTGGGGACCGTGTCGGCGCTGTCCTCGAGAGGGGGGAGGCGACCTCGCAGCGAGGACCTCGGCGTAGGTGGCGGCTGGCCAACTAGCCTGGGGCTGTGCCACAGCTCTGTCCTTGACAGGAGCCTCGGCCGCCCGCTTGCGCTTTTCCATGGTTGCCAGCTGGTCTTGCCAGGCTGGGCAATCACGGCACCAAGCAGCGTGTCTTCCCGCACAGTTGGAGCAGCGTGCCTCTGTTCCAGTGGGGCACTCGTTTGTCAGATGCCTGTCGGCACAGTTGAGGCACTTGGGCTCTCGGGCGTGGCAGGTGTGCTCGGTGTGACCGAAGCGGCCACACCGGTAGCACTGCCGGGGGTTGGGCACCCAGGGTTTCAATTTGAGGACCTCATAACCCGCCACGATGGAGGGCGGGCAGATGAGGCCGCGAAACCTGAGTTTGAGGAGCGGGCTCAGTTTCCCATTTTGTTGGGGACGGAACCTCGTCACCTCAGTGACTCCTTGGGCTGGAACTCGTACAGGAGCTCCTCCTCGCCCAGCATCGTCAGGATAGGGGCGTAGCACACCGCCTGAACGGTGTTCATGCGGTCTGCAGCCTTGGTCTCAATCGGTAGGTCCAGGAAGGTAGATTGACCGAGCAGGGTCAGAGCCTGCGGTCGGTCAATTACCTTGACCAGTAGAGCGCCCGATCGGATGGACCGGGCGAACTCTACGTCGCCGATCAGGTGGGATAGGGCCCGCCTGATTCGGAAGGGGCTGAGCCCCCCGAACGAGTTTCCACTCGTCAGTTGCAGCAGCACGAAGCTGCTGCCCTCGGGGATGTCGGATGGTTCGACAGGTCGCTGGTTGGGCTCACGGTCGGGCGGGTGGGTGCGCGGGTCTCGGGGACGAGCCCCAGCGGTGGCCATCGTGGGAGAGGAGCAGGAGGGTGTGAGACGGTCGCGCAACTAAAAAACGCTGCGGCGCCGGCACGTTGTGGGTGAGTGGTGTGGTTGTGTGGTGTGGATGTGTGGGTTGCCTTAAGGGCTGAGTGCGACTGAAGCAGCTGAAGGCCGTGATGGGTGCATTGTTAATGTTAAAAAATCGGTGGTTTAAAGTGGCGGACCGCGTGGAGCGCTGTCGGAAATGTGACGTTTTGGCGGGAAACTGAAGGTCAAGTGTTTTGGCGGGAGACTGAAGGTCAAGTGAGGAGGAGGACGATTAAACCGTAGAAGTGTAAGAAAGATAAGATTTAGAGTAGGGTAGGAGAGAGTTGGTGAAAAGAGGTCTCAAACTGGCTTAGTTGGACCAACCTGCCACCCCTCCAGGTCGTTTGTGGACCGTTCGGGCCAAGCAGGCTGGGTGTACACCGTTAGGTATCCGCCAGTGGACTAGTTTAGGAAAGAGATAGATAAAATCAGAATGAAAAACAGTGAGGCAAGGCGCAAATCAAGTGAGTGAGGGGGGGGTTAGGGCTAGGGGGAGGGGGTGGAGGGATGGGCGTTGCGAAGTTCGCAGTGTCGGGATCTGTGATCAGGGGGAAGGGAGGGCGGTGGGTTCAACTACTCCGCTCTTATAAGAGCGGAGCAGTGGGGAGTGGAGGGTTGGGAGGAAAGTTACGTTAAAAGAGATAATTATCACGAATTCCAAAGGAACCTTTCGCGATGAGACAGAGACAGAGACAGAGACAGAGACAGAGACGCAGCCGCAGCCGCAGCCGCAGCCGCAGCCGCAGCCGCACACGCGCACGCGCGCACGCGCGCACGCACACGCACACGCACACGCACACGCACACGCACACGCACACGCACACGCACACGCACACGCACACGCACACGCACACGCACACGCACACACACACGCACACGCACACGCACACGCACACGCACACGCACACGCACACGCACACGCACACGCACACGCACACGCACACGCACACGCACACGCACACGCACACGCACACGCACACGCACACGCACACCGCACACGCACACGCACACGCACACGCACACGCACACGCACACGCACACGCACACGCACACGCACACGCACACGCACACGCACACGCACACGCACACGCACACGCACACGCACACACACACACACACACACACACACACACACGCACACACACACACACACACACACACACACACACACACACACACACACACACACACACACACACACACACACACACACACACACACACACACACTGCCGCATTGCAGGCGCCGGCCGGCTACGGCGGGTGGGTGGGATCGCTCCAGTCGTAAGTTCCGTGCCTTCCGATCAACTGGCACTGACTTGAACCAGGTCTCTGTGTTAGATCTAGCTCGAGGTCGGAGGACAGTGAGCGCACAACGTGTTTCTCAAACATGAAACACTCGTGGAAGGTAAGTACTGGCGGTTTGTACAACACTTAACATTTCTAAACTAACTCGGTTACATACACATTTATGGCTGTAATTCGGTGATAAATAGTGATGGTAATTGGTAGGAAAGTGATTATAAGCTCTCGGGGCGCGGGTGATAAAATTATTCTCACTTCCATAATATCATTAACGTACCTACTGCCGTTATATTTTGTTCACAATCACTTGGGACCTCTCAACATACTCAGACGGCCGACCCTGAAGACCCCTAACAAACCTCAGGATAGTCAAATTGTTGCTGGAAGGTTGTCACTGATGAGCGTACATAAACGCCGTCTTAACCCCTCCCAGCCGACCCGTCCTGACCCGAGAGATCTTCACCTGTCCCTGAATCCCCCGGGGTTTTCGGGCCAACCATGACCTGACCTGTACCCTCCACTAACCTGTTATAGGACACCACGCCGCCATGAGGTACGGTCGGTGGCACGACCCGGGGCAGGTCGGCCTGGCCGAACAGCTTCAGACACGACAGGTCCAGCAGGGTGTGGTTCAGCCGGGCTGGCGGCACCTCCACGAAGGCCTTCCCGGCCTCCTCGGCCGCGGCCCGGTCCGCGTCCAGCTCGGCCAGCTCCTGCTCCTCGTCCCGCTCCTCAAAGGACACCACGATACGGTTGTCCCGCTCCTGGGCGCTCGGCGTGGGCGTGGGCGGGGGCGGCGGCGGCGCACGGGTGGCAACAGGCGGTGGCGGCGGAGGAGGTGGGCGGTCGTCCACTTCGTTGGCGTTGTCGTAGTACTCATAGTCGTGGTCATCGGCGTCGTAATCGTAGTGATCATCGGTAGTGCTGTCCTTCTCAGATGTTGTCCTATCCTCGGCAGTTTCGGGCACTCTGGTGGTGGCTGTACTCTCAGAGAGTTGCTTGTCCTCTCTGTCCTCCCTCTCGTCCTCGGTTTCGTCCTCGTCGTAGTATTCGTCCTCGCCGTACTCCGCGTCGTAGTCGTCTGACTCATCTGTGGTGGTCGTTGTCGGAGAAGCAGTGGTGGTGGAGGTGGTGGTAGGTGCTGTCGTGGTCGTTGTTGTCGTAGTGGTTGTGGTAGTGGAAGGTGCTGTGGTTGTGGTGGATGTGGTGGTCGTAGATGTTGTTGGAGCTGGAGTAGTTGAGGTCGTGGTTGTGGTGGCGGCAGCGGTTGTAGCTTGGTCTTGATCATCTGCAGACTCGTTCTCTGCATCTTCTTCTCCGTCTTCGTCATAGTAATATTCATCGTCATCGTAGTATTCGCTATCTTCATCGTCATTATTATCATAGTACTCGTCTTCCTCTTCGCCTCCGTTATCTCTTGTAGTATTACCTTCACTCCTTTCGCTATTCTCTTCGCCTTCACTATTACCATTGTCGCCACCTCCTTCACTACCCTGCTTCCCTTCATCACCTTCCCCAGAATCAGATCCATCTTCGTGCTCCTCCTCTTCGTCGTCGTTGTCTCCACCCTCTGCTTCCTCATCTGGGTAGTCGTTGGCGTTGCGTTTTCTGCCGGCCGCTTTGTCGGGCGACTGACCTGCCAGCCGGGGGTCGGGCTGCGTCGATCCGTCGAGCCACGAGCGTGCCGTCACCCACGCCTTGGTGTACGCCGCCTGCGTGGGCGTCAGGCCCGCGTCCGGGGACGTGGCCGGCACCGCACTGGTCGTGGTGGGCGCCGTGGTGCTGCTGGTACTGCTGCTGCTGGTGGTGGTGGTGGGTGTGGTGGCTGATGTAGTGGTCGGACTGGTTGCCGGCCGGTTTGAGCGATGGTCGTAAGCCCCCGAGGAGTGCTGATGAACGTCGATCACGACCGGCGAAACTTTGTTTCCTCGGGACCTTTGTTTTTTGCCTGGGAACAATAGCAGCGTTTTGGAAGAATACACCCATCATGCAATGTGCAAATTTTAAATATACATACGAGTTCACTAAATCCAGAAGTGACTTGATATTACCTTATTGCCTGTATCTACTTGGTAGTTGGTAGTGGTGTAAGATTCGGAAATTATCCGAATCATGTCCGACCCAAAGTCCGATCCAATATGACAATGTTGACCGAAAAGTGTCCGATGAGTCCAAGAGTCCGAAATAGTCCAATTTTCAAAACATCCTATATAGGTATAACAATGAGTGATGTTTTACTTTATTTCATGTCCACAATTACCATCCCATCATCTTTCATTCAATTTCCCATTTAAATACGTCAATCATACCACACTTTGTTAGAAAACATCAGAGGCTCATCCAATTAACTGCCTGTAAGGTGTAAGGACCTGTAAGATAGGAATATGCGTGAATTGTGATCTATAATATGCCTTGACCGAAAATTGTCCACAATATCTGTGGCTGACCGACCGAAGTTCAAATCGGAATCGGACTATTTTCGGACCTCCAAAAATGTTGACTCTGATTTACATCACTAGTAGTTGGTAACACAATACTGCATTGTGATTGTTATTCAAAAGCAGCTTACTCTATCGACTCTATTGGGTAAAGGAGGCTTGAACTTAAAGGGAATGTTTCACCTTTCCGAAAGTTGTCAAATATACGCTGGTTGTAGTCGAAAATATGAAGTAAGTGCTTCTGAAAACGATGGTGATATTTGTATCTCGAAAAGTCACTTAACATTATACAAATTAAGGTTTTAAATTTTGGATGACGTCATTATTGAGCTATAGACCGCCGCTGATTGGCTGACAAGCGGGATTGGCTGACAAAGTGGCTGTCAGCCAATCAGCGACGGCACTAGCCTAGACCCCATTTTTAAAATGGGAAATTAAATTGCTTAAAAACGGCTAAGTTTTGGGGAAAATGACCTTAGTATTTTCGACATTTCAATAACGGCCAAATATAATGGCTATCTCAGTTCAAAACCAATACAAAGGTAAAACATTCCCTTTAACCCGCCATTGACTGGGGGGGGGGGGGGGGCGTTTAACGCTCCCCCTGATTAATTTTCGTAATAGCTCAAAAACCAATAGCGCTATCCACGTGAAACTTCGGATACCTTCTTCTACATCGATTTGACATCTTCTGTGAAAAAATAAACCAATTTCTTCGAACAATTTCGAGTTATATCGAAATTAGTGACGTCACTACACATGAGTGTTACACCAAAATCAGCTAAAATGTAACAGACCGTACAAATGCCATATAATGAGTAAAATGCAATAAAAAACGTTAAAAGATAGCAAATGGCAAGGGCTACAACATGGTTATCTCGGAATTTTGAAAAGTTTGCTTTTTTACCCAAAAAAAAATCACAAGTTTTTTTTGGGGAAAATGCCCACAAAATCAAATTTGTCAAAGATATTCAAAAAGCCGGAATATGCCAAATTTCAGAATGATATCACCAACTTTGACTGACTTATGGCATCTAAAGTATGGGTAACTCATGACGTCATATTTACAAATTGCGTTTTTTGGCTTTTATTGACCCGATATAGACATATAAATGGCACTACTGTATGTCGGAGACAAAACTGGTCTAGCAACATACCTTTGTTATTTATATTTTTCAATTTAATATTTTAACCTTCAGTGACCTGAACTTGACCTGAACTTGACATTAGCTTCTCGCAAATTACGTCAGGTGGTAAAAGGGCTATCACTATCGAATATTACGTGGAAAATAACTCATAAAACATATGTTGCATGACTTTCGTATATATTTTGAGCATAGTGACCTTTTGTGACCTGACCTTGACTGTGACCTTGACCAACAATCTCACTTTGGCTCATACTAGATGTGTATCATACATCTGGCATCACTTTGGGTGATCACGGACGTAATCGAAGGCTTTATATTGGAAGTATGGCCCATAAACCCAAATACGTAGATTTTGACCATTGACCTGACCGTGACCTGACATTTTGACCTCACTTTGAAATGTTTGAGTATGTTTTAGACTCATCTCATTTAGAGCTTTCGATTACCACCTTGCGCGTCGCGCTGCGATTATTGGTTCGGAAGATAACCAGGGGGCGCTTACCCCCCCCCCCCCCCCCCTCCCAGTCAATGGCGTTCTGCTGAGACCCCAGTCAATGCCTTAAGTTGTGCCCTATGCATGCTAATAGGAACACATCTTTGTTTGCATTGTAAATAAATGTTTTAACCCAGTTGGTAGCTATATCTTCTTCTTTTTTAAATATAGGCTCACCTTTCTTTTGAATCTGTTTCCTCTCGAACGCCTTCTGCAGTTTCCTGAGGCGGCGTTTTTCCTGTCGTTGGTTTTGCTTTTTTAGCGTCTTCAGTTGCCGCTCTCTGTCCTTCCTCTCCTGACGCTCCTGCAGCTTCCTGAGGCGCTCCTGCTCCTTCCTCTCCTGGCGTTCCTGCTCCTTCCTCTCCTGGCGCTCCTGCTTCTTCCTGAGGCGCTCCTGCTCCTTGGCCTCCTTGCGTCGGCGGCGCTCCAGCTCTTTGGCCGCCTGTTTGCGCCTGCGTCGCTGCTGGCGACTGCTGCGCCGCCGCGCTGGCTGCTCCAGAGCCACCCGCCGGGGCCGGGAGGAGGAGGCCAGCCACCTGCAGCACCAAACGATAGCCTGGTCAGCTGTACGAACCACCAGTGTTAAAATGGGAACAAACAGTAATGTTTGAACACCCCCAATAAGATGATGCCGTGATGTCCTTGAATTAAGCAGAAATAAATTTCCGAAATCATCTGTTGAGATTTGAGGCCTAACTTGTGAAATACTTTAAACGGCATATCATAATTGATGCTTACTTTTGTTTTGTTTGTAGAGCTAATAGCCAGGGGCGGAACTTTATATCTCTTTGGCAGGGCCCGAGCCCCCCCCCCCCCCCCCCAATGCTGCGATGAGCCCCCCCCCCCAATGGTGCTCCGCCACCCCCCCCCCCCCCCAAGTTT
Source organism: Chirona hameri (assembly GCA_036785665.1). Taxonomy (NCBI): domain Eukaryota; kingdom Metazoa; phylum Arthropoda; class Thecostraca; order Balanomorpha; family Balanidae; genus Chirona; species Chirona hameri. The sequence goes on from JAXIVJ010016121.1 coordinate 23,501, forward strand.
TGTTTTTTTCTCAAAATGTGTGCTCCTTCAAAATTTCAAGGACTACTCGTACAGATTGTTCTGTTGTGAATGTTGCGAATTGCATTACATCAGGAGGTGATTCCATCTTAGGGGTATTCCATCTTAGGAGTATTTCATCTTAGAAGTATAGGGAGGAGCATTGTGATTGTATCTGTGACTGCTTTTTCGATTATGATATAATGGATAAGTTGGTAGCAAGTATTGTCTTCTGCTAACAAGTCAATAGATACAAGGTGCAAGTGTTCAGGTTAGCGAATAGCGGAGGGGGAGTATGAACATTAACAATTAGCCATCTGGGTGCAGTATTTAAATGGTGTCCAATGGAATTTGTTGTAAATGTATTGTTTGTCTGGAATACGGTTGATAGTTAATGCAGCCTTTTTGGCTCCCTGGTATTGCAATATCCTAAATATCCAACATCCGTGCTAAAAGAATACGTTTAATACGGAGGAACATCAAGGGAATCGAGCCATCAAAGGGAATCCGGGCCATCGTTGATATATATCTTTATCTATATCTATATATCTATATATCTATATATCTATATATCTATAAATCCATATATATATATATATATATATCTATATATCTATATATCTATATATCTATATATCTATATATCTATATATCTATATATCTATATATCTATATATCTATATATCTATATATCTATATATCTATATATCTATATATCTATATATCTATATATCTATATATCTATATATCTATATATCTATATATCTATATATCTATATATCTATATATCTATATATCTATATATCTATATATCTATATATCTATATATCTATATATCTATATATCTATATATCTATATATCTATATATCTATATATCTATATATCTATATATCTATATATCTATATATCTATATATCTATATATCTATATATCTATATATCTATATATCTATATATCTATATATCTATATATCTATATATCTATATATCTATATATCTATATATCTATATATCTATATATCTATATATCTATATATCTATATATCTATATATCTATATATCTATATATCTATATATCTATATATCTATATATCTATATATCTATATATCTATATATCTATATATCTATATATCTATATATCTATATATCTATATATCTATATATCTATATATCTATATATCCATATATCCATATATCTATATATCTATATATCTATATATCTATATATCTATATATCTATATATCTATATATCTATATATCTATATATCTATATATCTATATATCTATATATCTATATATCTATATATCTATATATCTATATATCTATATATCTATATATCTATATATCTATATATCTATATATCTATATATCTATATATCTATATATCTATATATCTATATATCTATATATCTATATTTCTATATATCTATATATCTATATATCTATATATCTATATATCTATATATCTATATATCTATATATCTATATATCTATATATCTATATATCTATATATCTATATATCTATATATCTATATATCTATATATCTATATATCTATATATCTATATATCTATATATCTATATATCTATATATCTATATATCTATATATCTATATATCTATATATCTATATATCTATATATCTATATATCTATATATCTATATATCTATATATCTATATATCTATATATCTATATATCTATATATCTATATATCTATATATCTATATATCTATATATCTATATATCTATATATCTATATATCTATATATCTATATATCTATGTATCTATATATCTATTTATCTATTTATCTATATATCTATATATCTATATATCTATATATCTATATATCTATATATCTATATATCTATATATCTATATATCTATATATCTATATATCTATATATCTATATATCTATATATCTATATATCTATATATCTATATATCTATATATCTATATATCTATATATCTATATATCTATATATCTATATATCTATATATCTATATATCTATATATCTATATATCTATATATCTATATATCTATATATCTATATATCTATATATCTATATATCTATATATCTATATATCTATATATCTATATATCTATATATCTATATATCTATATATCTATATATCTATATATCTATATATCTATATATCTATATATCTATATATCTATATATCTATATATCTATATATCTATATATCTATATATCTATATATCTATATATCTATATATCTACTATCTACATATCTACATATCTACATATCTACATATCTACATATCTACATATCTACATATCTACATATCTACATATCTACATATCTACATATCTACATATCTACATATCTACATATCTACATATCTACATATCTACATATCTACATATCTACATATCTACATATCTACATATCTACATATCTACATATCTACATCTCATATCTACATATCTACATATCTACATCTACATCTACATCTACATCTACATCCACATCCACATCCACATCCACATCCACATCCACATCCACATCCACATCCACATCCACATCCACATCCACATCCATCCACATCCACATCCACATCCACATCCACATCCACATCCACATCCACATCCACATCCACATCCACATCCACATCCACATCCACATCCACATCCACATCCACATCCACATCCACATCCGCATCCGCATCCGCATCCACATCCACATCCACATCCACATCCACATCCACATCCACATCCACATCCACATCCACATCCACATCCACATCCACATCCACATCCACATCCACATCCACATCCACATCCACATCCACATCCACATCCACATCCACATCCACATCTCTATCTCTATCTCTATCTCTATCTCTATCTCTATCTCTATCTCTATCTCTATCTCTATCTCTATCTCTATCTCTATCTCTATCTCTATCTCTATCTCTATCTCTATCTCTATCTCTATCTCTATCTCTATCTCTATCTCTATCTCTATCTCTATCTCTATCTCTATCTCTATCTCTATCTCTATCTCTATCTCTATCTCTATCTCTATCTCTATATCTATCTCTATCTCTATCTCTATCTCTATCTCATCTCTATCTCTATCTCTATCTCTATCTCTATCTCTATCTCTATCTCTATCTCTATCTCTTTCTCTATCTCTATCTCTATCTCTATCTCTATCTCTATCTCTATCTCTATCTCTATCTCTATCTCTATCTCTATCTCTATCTCTATCTCTATCTCTATCTCTATCTCTTTCTCTATCTCTATCTCTATCTCTATCTCTATCTCTATCTCTATCTCTATCTGATAAAACAAAGTTAAGAATTATATGATATTTCGTTCACGGAACTTCATCAGATACAGTAATAACAAAATGTGCCACGGAAAAATAGCCAAGACGGAATAAGCAGGTCGATCGAAAAGACACCAGAACGTGACGGCGGAACGTGAAAACACTCTAAAGGAACTTAAAATTTAAAAACATACAGCAGCCAAACATTTGTGGGTTAAAACGATATTACGAACATACTCTAAAGGAACCTAAAATTTAAAGAACATACCGCAGCCAAACATCTGCGGGCTATAACGACATACGAGCATACATAAACACACAAACACACGCACTCATACATGCATCTATATAATTCAAACATACTCAATTGATACACAGATGCAATATCATGTCTCCCTAACGACGGTTCAGACGTATACACTATTAAGAAAGAACCTCTATGTGGTTGATGAGTATGGGACAGGGTGGAGTAAGCGCCATGATGACGTATTCTTGTTTAAAGCTGGCTTTTGATTTCTAATCTCAATTGATTCAGTGATTCTTAGGTTGGCCTCATCCTTACAGGTGTGTATGATTTTGATCTCAAAGTCGTCATTCTTTGTCTGTGTCAGCTTATTAAGCACATACAAAACGCAGCCAGGTATAAGCGAAAACAACCTCACGTCAAATACAACACCACTTTCGTTTCACTTCCTTACATTGACGAGACACTGACACGCAAGATCAACGCAGCAGCGAAGTCATCTGACCTCAACATCCGAGTGGCATGGAATAGTGGCCCGACACTTACCAAGAAACTTATACGATCTGCGCTAGAACCCCCATCCTGCCCAAGGGGAAACCGTAAATCGTGTAGCACTTGCGAAGCCGGGGTAAAAGGCAAATGTCACACTAAGAACGTAGTGTACCAAATTACCTGTAGACTCTGTAAAGATACTTATGTGGCAAAACAAGACGGATGCTAAGAACACGATTTATGGAGCACTTAGGCGATGCTAGGAATAAGAGAAAAGGTACCGACTTAGGCGATCATGTTTTAGTAGCACACCCCAACACACAGACAAAGAATGACGACTTTGAGATCAAAATCATACACACCTGTAAGGATGAGGCCAACCTAAGAATCACTGAATCAATTGAGATTAGAAATCAAAAGCCAGCTTTAAACAAGAATACGTCATCATGGCGCTTACTCCACCCTGTCCCATACTCATCAACCACATAGAGGTTTCTTTCTTAATAGTGTATACGTCTGAACCGTCGTTAGGGAGACATGATATTGCATCTGTGTATCAATTGAGTATGTTTGAATTATATAGATGCATGTATGAGTGCGTGTGTTTGTGTGTTTATGTATGCTCGTATGTCGTTATAGCCCGCAGATGTTTGGCTGCGGTATGTTCTTTAAATTTTAGGTTCCTTTAGAGTATGTTCGTAATATCGTTTTAACCCACAAATGTTTGGCTGCTGTATGTTCTTAAATTTTAAGTTCCTTTAGAGTGTTGTCACGTTCCGCCGTCACGTTCTGGTGTCTTTTCGATCGACCTGCTTATTCCGTCTTGGCTATTTTCCGTGGCACATTTTGTTATTACTGTATCTGATGAAGTTCCGTGAACGAAATATCATATAATTCTTAACTTTGTTTTATCTTTTTGAAATATCAATGAGCATCAGGCTAATTATAATCTCTCTTTATATTATTACCATGCTCAGTCATAGCATCCAGTTTTTAAAAACAGAAGAACCAGTTTCTATATCTCTATCTCTATCTCTTTCTCTATCTCTATCTCTATCTCTATCTCTATCTCTATCTCTATCTCTATCTCTATCTCTATCTCTATCTCTATAGCTCTATCTCTATCTCTATCTCTATCTCTATCTCTATCTCTATCTCTATCTCTATCTCTATCTCTATCTCTATCTCTATCTCTATCTCTATCTCTATCTCTATCTCTATCTCTATCTCTATCTCTATATATACCTATACCTATACCTATACCTATATCTATATCTATATCTATATCTATATCTATATCTATATCTATATCTATATCTATATCTATATCTATATCTATATCTATATCTATATCTATATCTATATCTATATCTATATCTATACCTATATCTATATCTCTCTCTATCTCTCTCTATCTCTCTCTATCTCTCTCTATCTCTCTCTATCTCTCTAGATATAGATATAGATATAGATATAGATAGAGATAGAGATAGAGATAGAGATAGAGATAGAGATAGAGATAGAGATAGAGATAGAGATAGAGATAGAGATAGAGATAGAGATAGAGATAGAGATAGAGATAGAGATAGAGATAGAGATAGAGATAGAGATAGAGATAGAGATAGAGATAGAGATAGAGATAGAGATAGAGATAGAGATAGAGATAGAGATAGAGATAGAGATAGAGATAGAGATAGAGATAGAGATAGAGATAGAGATAGAGATAGAGATAGAGATAGAGATAGAGATAGAGATAGAGATAGAGATAGAGATAGAGATAGAGATAGAGATAGAGATAGAGATCGAGATCGAGATCGAGATCGAGATCGAGATCGAGATCGAGATCGAGATCGAGATCGAGATCGAGATCGAGATCGAGATCGAGATCGAGATCGAGATCGAGATCGAGATCGAGATCGAGATCGAGATCGAGATCGAGATCGAGATCGAGATCGAGATCGAGATCGAGATCGAGATCGAGATCGAGATCGAGATCGAGATCGAGATCGAGATCGAGATCGAGATCGAGATCGAGATCGAGATCGAGATCGAGATCGAGATCGAGATCGAGATCGAGACAGAGACAGAGACAGAGACAGAGACAGAGACAGAGACAGAGACAGAGACAGAGACAGAGACAGAGACAGAGACAGGGATAGAGACAGAGATAGGGATAGGGATAGGGATAGGGATAGGGATAGGGATAGGGATAGGGATAGGGATAGGGATAGGGATAGGGATA
>JAXIVJ010016122.1:0-29776 GCA_036785665.1 Chirona hameri
ACGCCCCTGAAACTCTATATTGTATAAATTAATGCAAATAATGGAATGCAGAAGCTATACTTTTAAATTGAAGCGTATATCACGCCATTACATTGCTCTATTGGCTTCCGACAAGACTTGATATATCATGGAACTACGCCCCCCTCCCCCCTTTTCAAGCCACTGAAACCGCCTCTGCCATGCAATTTTGTATGTATTTCATTAACATCAAAACTAATTTGCACTGTTGCAATCACGTTTAGCCGAGTGTAACTCCTCATACTTGATGCAGTTAGGTAAGAAACCGTAAAGATCGCATTTCGTATTATCGTGCCAATTGTCGCCTCCGAACCCACAAATACTGTGCCCTGTGAACCGCATCTGTTTCAGGTTAAGAACATAAACATTATTGACTCCAAATGCGCAAGTTCATTTCTATAAAAAGCTCCAAAATTGAATGGGTCCTGCTCCCAGCGTTCTGGAGATATCTGCGAAAAACATGAGGGGGGGGGGGCGGAATCCGCCCCCCCCCTGTTACAAATAGGGTTAACCTGGCTTTGACCTGACATGTGACCATATTTTGACAAATTCGTGTATGCTTTAGATGCGTTTTAAATGAGTTTTCTATTGCTGCCTTGCGCCTCTCGCTGCGGTTATTTCCTCGGGAAGATCACGAGTGTGGGGGGGGGGGTGGGCGTGTTAGGCTGTATACCCCAGTGGGAGTGCGGGATAATTAGGGAATACTCCCCCCCCGGTTAACGACTTTGTGCACTGAGGATCCGACGCCAACCTCCCCCAATATGTTTTTCCTCGCGCTGAACGCCCAACAGTTATCCCACCCCACCCACCCCCCTCACTCAACGACTCTTTGCGCTGACGGACACGACCGTACCCCCCCCCCCCCCCCTCCCCCGCGAGGTCAAACAACTTTTTGCAGATAAAGCTGGAGCGTACTTGTTGGCCCCCTCCAAAATTCGAACCTATATCCACCAGTGCTGCTACCACTCCCCCTCCCCCCCCCCCCCCCCGCTCCCGGTCAACAACTTTTGTTTTTGACTGTGCAGGCTGTGACTGCGTTCCTCCCCCCCCCCCCCAGTAAAAAAAAATCCGTGGTGACGCCCCTGCGTAAGTTTTCACCTCCTTTCCCTCGGACTTGTTTCTGAGGTACAATGACTACCTTTGTACTGTGTAACGCTATACAAGCGTATCGTTTTGTACTAGTTTGTCTTGTACAAAGCCTTTTCCTGAAGCTATAATCAAACACTCACTCTTGTCAACGGTCCTTTGTAACGCACGTACAGTACAGTACCTCAGCATGTTATGACCCCTCTCTCTGCACACACTGTCGGTCTGTCGGTGCTGCACGCTGTGGAATCCAATGCAACTAGTTTAGGCCCTCACCCCCGATATCGGGGGTGAGGGCATACATAGTTGTATTGATTCCACTGCGTGCAGCAACGACAGACCAGGGCGGTAGTGCCGAGGAAAGTGGACAGAACATTTGTACTGCACTGTCAATGTCAGGTTGTACTGCTCTCAGTGCTGGAATGAGGTTAGTGTGGAAGTTCACCGTGAGTACAACTAAATCCTATGGCATTAAAGAGTTACAGCTCAGTATTTATTCTATCTCAAATTCGTCGACCGGCATCTACAAGGAAAATCGGACATTCTCTCGACTTTATTACAGCATAGTGTACGATATATATGCACGGGTGTGATATCAAATGTCTTCACACAGCTCGGTAATAAAGATAGCGACTTGGCACGGTTCGTTGGAAGGGGTCGGAGGGGTCAAACTACGGAGATGCACTATTCAAAGCTGAGCTCACGCGGAATCCAGCGATGTAAATGTGTTTAAAAATCCATCGAGCAACTATTTTTTCTCTCGACATTTGTCCAAATTCGCGCCCCTTTCGTTTGGCTAGTGCTATCGCGTATGCAGAGCGGCGCCACCAATTTTTGATAGGGGGGACGGACCAATTTTTTTAATCGTAGCAAATCATAATAGTTTTCAAAATAGTTCAGCAAAAAATAGTTTTTGTATACAAATATTAAAAAACGTCAAAAAGAACGGAAATGATAGTCTCTTAACTCGCGAGTTACTGGGTATATTCCATAACGCGGACTTACTGGGGGGTGGGCTAATTTTTGTCCCCCCCCTCGGATCTCCGGAACTACTGGACCTATTATACAAATTCAAACGGCATTCGATAGCCCTGGGAAATTTATCGAAGGAAACATAATATTGTATGACCTCGGGAGTCACTGATGACGTCACAGGTCAGGTCAAGTAACTAAATATTTGACCGTGTCAAAAGGTCTCGATGGATGGAATTGTCGCACAAAATTGCGACATTTAACGCATAAGATTCGATAAATCGGTATGATTCGTGTGTCTGACACTTATAAGTACCATTTTAAGCTGTTTATGACCTTGTGTCAGGTAAAGGTCATCCGAGGGTCCACGAGGTCAAACTGCAGATTACGGTCATTAGGCGTTGTAACACATGTTTATGCTTCTTTTCTCGGTCTAGAACGCGACAAATGACCTTAGAACATTGTTTGTTCCATATTAATCGAGTGAAAAACAAAAACGGAAATGCATTTTATGCATTGATAATTAGTGGTGCCATCGGTACAATCATCTTCGGAATTCCAAATTTGTCCGAAGACTGATTCGGTTTTCGAACGGACATAAGGATATTTCTTTGGAGATTTTCGGACATCCAATGCCCAAGGATGGCTTGTCGCGAAAATCACTTAGTTACTTTTTTGTATTAGAAAAAAAGTGTGTCACAGGTAATTCACATAAAACTTACTTTTAGGTATAAACCATAGGTAGCAAGCATAGCAACAGAACCATTCACAGGTGTGATTGGGCATCGAAGAAAAGTACCAGAAGTTGAGCTACTCCGCAAATACCAACCGGTAAGCCTTGATGTTTATGGCACCACACAATGGTAAACATTGTAAGCAATAATAACAATGACTGAGCTGGAAAAAGAATCCATTAAAATAAAATATAAACTTACCATAATTTCGGACAAATTTCGGACAAGCAATGAATTTCGGACAGTTTCGGACGGACAGCTGACCATGGTCTTGGACATCGGTCGGACATTGGACAAATGTTTTCTGAAACTGGCACCATTAATAGTAATGCTGTGAGAGGTGGTCGATTGTTGTCATTTAAAGGTAATAAGTCAGTCATTTTTGAAGATATCGACATCAAATTTGGTACACATTTACCGAACACGTCTCGATCACATATATTCCGGCTTTTCGATAATTCTGATTTTGTAAAAAAAAATGTAAAAACAAAACAAAAATGTATTTGGATTTCTCAAAATTTTGAAGAAGAAAAAAATCCGAGATCGCAGTTTGATAGTCCAGTCTATTGTCAGTAATTTTATTTAAGACAATTTAATTTATCTCAAACATGGTAACTTTGACATCGTTTTCCGCAAACCATTATTTTTCAACAAAAAAGAAGAAGAATATGACGTCCCGCTGACGTCATTCCTGGTTGACCCATCATCAGCTCATCTTTTTCCTTTGGCTAACATGTGTAGAATTGATGTGAGAGAAGGTACTGCAAGTTTGATGACGATACTGGTGTTGGTTTAGGAGTTATTGCAAAATAACGTGGAGAGGATAGCCCCCCCCCCCCCAGTAAGTCTCGGGTTAACAATAGCTATCTCGGATTTGCAAAATTTTGGCGTTTTGAACCCCCAAAAATAAACAAACTAATTTGTTCGGAAAATTTCCACAAAATCGAAACATTTCAAGATATTAAACAAAAATGGGATATATATGGGAGAACTAAGTATGGACCAAACCAAATTTCAAATCAATATCTTTATTTTTGACTGACTTATAGCTCCTTAAGTATAAGTAACTCAAGACGTCATTTTTTCAGTTTTTTTTTTGTTGTTGTCTTGTATTGACCAGATACAGACAAATAAATGCCACTGCTGTATTTCTGAGACTAAACTGGTCTAGAAACATGCTTTTTATTTATATTAACATCGTTTGACAAGTCAGTCATTTTTGAAGATATCGATTTCAAATTTGGTACACATATTCACCAAACACGTCTACTGACGTAGTCGCTGATTTCCGCTCAATCATCAGGACACTCCCAGAGCTCGACCTCCAACTCAACGCCGCCAAATGCGAGGTGACAGTATTGAATGATCTCGGAGAAGAGCAGCAGGTTTCGGTGATCTGGGAAGTGAAGAGTGCTCTACCGGATATTTCAGAAACCCCTCTATCTCGTCTCCAATTGTTAGGCTCTCCCCTGCACGAGGATGGCCTTCCAGACGCCACTAACGCCGTCCTCGATACCATTGCCAGGCTGTGCGAGAGAGTTCAGTACTTAGATCGGCACACAGGCCTCTTCTTCCTCGCACACCACGTGTCAGCACCGCGGCTGATATATATACTGCGCTCCGCTCCACTATACGGCGCCCGCTCCAACCTCCGGAAAGTCGACGAGCTGGTTAGGTCGACCCTAACCGATATCACCAACGTCGACATTTCTGGACAAGCATGGGACCAGGCATCACTGCCTCGAAGACATGGAGGGTTCGGTGTTCGCTCAGTAGAATCCCTAGCCCTCCCATGTTACGTGGCTTCACTATGTGCAGCAGCGCCCCTAATAGCCGCCACCAGCCCGCCGAGAACTGACGACGTCACCTCAGCGGCCCTGCAACCGGCTCTAGAAGAGTTCAAGCGGCTCATAAGCTCAGATAACTACCCTGAAGGACAGGACGCTTGCACACAGCGACTCTGGGTGCACGATGGTCAGAGAACAGCTGTTGGAAAGAGCGAACCAGGTAGACCGTGCCCGCCTTCTCGCGGCCTCTACACCCAACACGACTGCATGGCTGCGGGCTATCCCAGCGTCACATCTCGGCCTCTAACTGGATGCCAATACGGTCCGCGTCGCCGTGGCCCTGCGCCTGGGCGCTCCCATCTGTGAACCGCATAACTGCAGCCAATGCAACCGTCCGGTGGACCGTCTTGAACATCATGGGCTTTCCTGTAGGAAGTCAGCCGGGCGATTCCCACGTCACGCTAATCTGAACGACGTGGTGAAGCGGGCGCTGGCCAGCGCGGGAGTGCCCTCTGTTCTCGAGCCCCAGGGGCTCGATCGTGGGGATGGCAGGAGGCCGGACGGACTCACCCTCTTCCCTTACAAACAGGAAAAGAGCCTCACATGGGATGACACCTGCGTCGACACCTTTGCTAAAAGCGCGGTTGTAAATACCTCACTGAAGCCAGGTTCAGCAGCAAAGGTGGCGGAAGACCGGAAGAGGGAGAGATTCGCGGCCATCGCCCAGCGGCACATCTTTGTCCCAGTGGCAGTGGAGACCACCGGCGTCCGGCGTCTTCGGCCCAGCAGCCGACGCCTTCTTGACGGACTTGGGCAGAAGGATCTCTGACGCCACGGGAGACCGTCGGGAAGTCACCTGGCTGCGGCAGCGCGTGTCTCTCGCCATCATTTGGGGAAACGCTGCTGCAGTCCTGGAAACCGCCTGCCCGGTTCAGGAGGCCCAGACGCATCTGTTTTCTCACCAAGACCACCCATCAGCCCCCTCCGACATGAAACCCCGACCTCAAGGCCCCGCATCTGGCTTCACCGCCGTGCGAACTGGCAGACGCTCCTGCCAAACCATAGACCTGGGCAACAACTGCTGCATCGCGCCCTCGCCCGACTCTGTCACTCCACCACTGGCCGCCCTGAAGACCCTGGGCAACACCTGCAATATGAACACTAGTAGCAGTGGTGGCAGCGGCAGCGGCAGCGGCAGCGACGGCGGCGGCGGCGGCGACGGCGACGGCGGCGGCTGTGGCGGGGACGGCACAGGTGGCAGCGAGTCAGCAGTTCGGCCGCTAGGCCTCACCGGGCTGAGGAATAGCGGAAACACATGTTTCATGAATTCAGTTCTGCAGTGTCTGAGCAACACACAATTCAGTTCTGCAGTGTCTGCACAATTACATCCTGCGTAGCGAGTACTCAACAGACATTAACACGTCCACGTCGGCCATGAAAGGGGCGCTCATCAAAGCGTTCGGTGCGCTAATGCGTGACATGTAGCGGCCCTTAAACGAATCTGAGCGGTCGCTCACGACGGCGCCATTCAAAGCACAGTTTGAACGATTCGCGCCGCGCTTTATGGGCTACCAGCAGCAGGATGCACAGGAATTCCTCAGGTGCCTGCTGGAGGGTCTGCACAGGGATGTAAATCACGTCACCAGCCTGTCAAAGCCCATTACTACCGACATTGACGATAGCCTCAGCACCAGTCAGAAGTCAGCTGAGGCCTGGAAGCGCTCCCTGCGTCTGGAGAACTCAAAATTAGTTGATCTGTTTGTCGGCCAGCTCAAGTCGACGCTGCTATGCACAGTGTGCGGCCACGCGTCCGTTACGTTCGACCCGTTCTGGGATTTGAGCCTGCCGATCCCGGCCAAGACTGGCCAGGTGCAACTGCAGGGCTGTTTTGACCTCTTCATCAGGGAAGAGGTGCTCGGCGGACACGAGAAGTCGACGTGTTCCAAGTGCCAGCAGCGGCAACAGTGCACCAAGAACTTTTCAATCCAGAAATTCCCGCGCATCCTAGTGGTGCACCTGAAACGTTTTCCGCCGCAGGAGAGGTCCCACGGGAAACTCAACACCGTCGTGGACATTCCGGTGACCGGGCTGGACCTGTCTCCATACTCGGCTGACCAGACGCTCATCAGGTACAACCTGTACGGCGTAGTCAACCACTCCGGCACGCTGGTCTCCGGCCACTACATAGCCTACTGCAAACACCCGCACACGGCCGAGTGGTACGAGTATAACGACTCACGAGTGCGTCTGGCCAATCAGCACAGTGTCACCAGCTGCCAGGCATGCGTGCTCTTTTTCGAGCTGGCGGGCACTTCCCACATTGGCTGCTTCGGTGGGCGAAGCCCGCATCGACCAGGCCTCATGTCAAGTGAACCTGCTGCAGAACGAGACGAAGATGCAGATGGCGCTGACGGCGCGGCTGGACACCATAGAGCAGCGTGTGGAGGCGCTGGAGAAGGTAGCCGAGCTGGAGCCGGGCTGGGCGCCATGCCGAAGGTGGCCAAGCTGGGCGCCATTGGCCAGCGGCGGCGGAGGCAGAATGTGGTCAGCAGCAGGCTCAGAGGGGGCCGACTCGCCCTGCGCAGCCAACCCCCTGTCGCCGCCGTCCGGAGAGGTCACCGAGGGGATGGCAGTCCAGCGAAACTGTGGAGGCCGCATGTGGACTGAGAGGGGGGGGGGGGCGGGGTGCTATCAAGGAGGGGAGGGGTTTAGATAGCATCGTGAACCCGTGTGATGGAGCTATATTGTATTTGTATTGCAGCTGAAGCATATTCTCATGTGAAAATATATTTCCATGAACCTTGACCTTGATCTTTGCTTACAATTTTACTTTTGCTTATGAGGCAGATGCATTATACCTTTGAGAGCACTTTGTGCGATAATAGGGTGAAACACACTGCACACATGTTTTCATGAACACGGCTACAGAATGCTAAGTGATGTTGATGCCTGTCATTTTACCTGGCATGATTGAAGGTCCTCGAAACATTAATTATTAGTGCGCCCCGCTGGGGTATTCAGCCGATCACGCCCCGGGCGCTGTGACTATTGTCGGTCAAATACACTGTACACACACTCCACATGTTAGATTGAAAACGCATAATTTTCAGCAAGACCATGGTCTCAGGATCGTCATATTTGTAGATATGCAATGTCACCAAATTTGATTGAGCTTCAACGTGGAAAACATTGGCGACACATGAAGGAAATTCAAAATCGTAAAAAATAGAAACATGTTTACATGTTTCTCAGAGTTTGAAGATTTCCACTGGGCCGTCGCTCGGAAAGTGGGAGGAGCTTGTTTGTGTGTCCGTGTGTCTGTCCTCGGAGCGTATTACCATGTGGAGCCCGAACGGCCGGGCCGATTTCGACGCGGGTGACACCGTTCGATGTGGCAAAACGGTAGACAGATTCTGGTACCGGTTGTGAGCGGATTGGTGCCACGTGGCACGTGCTACGTGCCGCCACGTGGGCCTCTGCAAACAAACTTTGGCCACCTCTACAGGTCAGACGGTTGGTGACACAGACTTGATACTCGCAGGTCACGCGCGCGGTACAGCGGAAGCAATTCCAGTTGGGTCGCCGACCCCGAGGGGGGCAAGAAAAAAACAAGGGGTAAAACCAAATTATGATTTTGACGCCAAGGCAATGCCACGATCGCATTGCCGGCCACTAGTTATATACTCGGAGTACATTTTTTCCAGCGAAAGCTTGCTGGGATAGGGGGACTGTACCCCGCTATCTGAAGAGATAGGGGGACGCGTCACCTGCGTCCCCCCCCCCCGGTGGCGCCGCCCCTGCGCGTATCGTATGGCGAAAATGCAGACCAATGACATGTCTACCGACTCGTTATGTTTTGCGCGACAAGGCCTCATAGAATGCAAAGCAACTAGATGGTTTGGTTTGTTGCACGGCTGCATCAAATGCAAGCGCTCTCGGTGTCGGCACTACGGCGCCCTCCCGCCCGCGCCTCACCCGCAGTATCGACCCTCGTGACACGCGAACTGAGCACTGCGCGCCGCCGACCCGGCTTACGGAGAGGGCTCTCGGCCAGTCACGGAAAAACGGTGCATCGCATGTTGAAAAACCTAGCTCTGTCCACTAGCCCAGCTATCCAAGGAGATCGTGACAAATTTCCAGCCATCTCCGATCGCTACAAATGGTACTTTTCGACAATTGTATGCACCATGTTTGCCTATACGTAGCCTCTGACTGGGACTCGCTTGACTGGCTGGGCCGGCCCGGCTCGGCCAACTTGGAGTCTGTACACGATGACTCCAAGTTGGCCGAGTCAGAGGCCACGGCGCTGCCGCCGCCGGTCCTGACAGGCGGCGGCGTGAGGCGCGGGCGTGAGGGCGCCGTAGTGCGACACCGGGAGCGCTTGCCTTTGATGCAGCCGTGCAACAAACCAAACCATCTAATGGCTTTGCATTCTATGAGACCTCGTCGTGCAGAACATGACGAATCGGTAGACATGTCATTGGTCTGCATTTTCGTCATACCATACACATACCATACGCCCTGGCCAAACGAAAGGGGCGCGAATTCGGACAAAATGTCGATTAACCAGCGAGTCAGATGTTTTCATCATTTGTGTTGTATTCTTGCCCCCAAATCTGACCAAAAAAATCCATGACAGATTTTTGGAAAAACTAAGTGACAATATCCTAAATGTCCAACAACACAATCCCAAAACCACATTAATACTGGGAGACTTCAATGTAGGTAACATATTTGTACAACCAAGGAATCAATTATTGCATAGTGGTTTGACCAGTTTAGATTATCTTTTCTCCTACACAATAGAATCCCTCAACTTAACCCTATTTGTAACAGGCTCCTGGCTACCCCTATTTGTAACAGGGGGGGGGGGCGGATTCCGCCCCCCGGAGATCTCGAGATCTACCCGTCCTATTTTCGCAAATGAAACGGCGTTTGGTTCCCCTCAACACGATCTACATTTCTAAATAATACAAAAATCTAAATTTTTGATAGGGGGGCAACAGGGGTGAAAAACCACAAATTTTAGTGGTATTTTTGATCCAACATAGCTTTCATGTTTATTGACCGATTTTAACACAATAAATACGAATCGATAGAGATTGAATTGGAAATTGATATATGACAGTGGCGTTTGAAAATTCAAAAATTATAGGCGTGTGCAGGTCACTCAATATGGGAGTGAAGTAAATGCGTAATAAAACCTTTTTTTGATGTGTTTTTTTAAGAAATGAAATGGTATGTGATTGTGACATTAGGCAAAACAGTTAAAAATCATATTTTGTTGCCATAGGCGGTACCAGGTTAGTGAAAAAGGGGGGTAAAATTGGAAAAAAATATTAACCGCAGACAAGTTGCTACCCAGCACTATAAATATGTTACTGATCGTAGATAGTTCCTTTTTGCATGTTGTACTTCATAATAGGCGTATCCAGGATCCAAACTGGGGCGGCTCAATACCTTTTGATAAGTATATTATCCGCTATTATGATACTAACTAGTCAACAGTGACTATTTCACTTACAACTTCAATTAACATTGCTTACCCCCCTTTTACCCTACCTGGACTCGCCTATTATCTTATAATCGTTCGTAGAGTAGCCTGTGGTGCGTGTTTCATCCGAAAACTACAGTATGCTATGTCATTGTACGCCCATGCCTCTTAGTTTCCTTGCAATAATATGACCCCCTTTCTTCCATTCCTGAGCGCGCCTCTGCAAAAAAAATGACTTCATTCCCTTTCTTGGCCTCATATGTGCATATATAGTTATAAGCTAACCGTCTATTGCGCCGTTATCGCTGGCATATCGTCATCACCAAGCCAGTCACCCCCCTTTTCATGTGCCTGAACACGCCCCTGAAACTCTATATGTAATAAATTATGCAAATAATGGAAGCAGAAGCTATCTTTAACATCTTGATAACTATAAATGCCCCTTACATTGCTCTATTTGCTTCCCGCCAAGCATTGAATACTTCCTGGACCCCCCCCCCTTTCAAGCCCCTGAAACCGCCTCTGCCATGAAATTTTAATGATATTTCATTAACATCAACTAATTTGCACTTGTTGCAATCACCGTGAACCGATGTAACTCCTTCATACTTGAGGCAGTTACGAAGAAACCGTGAAGATCGCATTTTCGTATTATCGCCAAATATCGCCTCCGAACCCACCCAAAACTGTACCCTGGAACCGCCTCTGTTCAGGTTAAGAACTCAAAATTTTGACTCCAAATGCGGTATTCAATTCTATGAAAAGTCCCAAAATTTCATGGGCCTGCTCCCAGCCGTTCTGGAGATATCTGCGAAAACATGAGGGGGGGGGGGGGGGCGGAATCCGCCCCCCCTGTTAGAAATAGGGTTAAAACAACTCATAACAGAACCAACTCGCATTTCAAACACTGTGGCTAATCTAAGAGATCTACTGATAGTATCCAACCCAGACAATGTCCTTGACTCTGGGATACTCTCATATTTCTCAGGAATTGACCACTTGCCCATGTATGCCACAATTAACATAGACAAACCGATAAAACAGACATCATACAAACCCTTCTGGGACTATTCAAGACTCAACCCCGAATTATTAACAAACTTGCTAATAACAGCTGACTGGGATACCATATTAAACCAAGACATTGCCATTGCAGCCAGGGACTTCACTGAGACTCAGCAGCTACACAGTGATCTCAGCAGCTACACAAGCAATACCTAAACAGACAGTACTTGTGATACATTCTGACAAACCCTGGCTGACTTCAGAACAAAGGCGACACATAAGAATTCGTGACAGACTTTTCCAGACTGCCAAGAAACGACCCACAGACTACAACTGGAACAAGTGGAAACAACAAAGGAATTATGCCACAGACCTAAACAAACGTCTCAAGGAAACCTACATTAGAAAACAAGTACAGGGACGAACTGAATGCAAACAAAACCCTCATATATATCACCAAACCCTAAACAAACTTATCGACAGGAGCCAAAGGAGCATGATTCCAACACTCGTAAAAGACAATGGCGAGCTAACTGTCAACGACAAAGAAAAAGCCGAACTTCTGAACATATTCTTTGCTAAACAATCAACACTTCCTCAAAACCATGATGATCCACAGCCACCTACAAACATACCTGCAATACCAGAACTCACATAAATAGTAATATCGGAACAGGAAGTATTGAACATCTAAATGCCTTAAATGTAAACAAATCGGGTGGGCCTGGCAACCTTCCCAACACAATTCTTAGACTCACTGCAATACTGATAAAAGATCCTCTCACCAAACTGTTCAACAAGTTACTGGCCACTCAAACATTCCCAAGCATATGGAAACAAGGCAGTATAACAGGTATATTAAAACAAACAAGGGATCTCCGTCAGACAGACAAGAATACAGACCAATTAGTTTACTAAGTTGCACTGCAAAACTATTTGAAAGGATAATATTCAAACATATCTACAAGCATTTGACAACAAACAACATCTTAACCCGCGAGTTACTGGGGTATATTTCATAACGCGACTTACTGGGGGGGCTATTTTTAGCCCCCCTCTGATCTCCGGAACTACTGGACCGAATGTAAAAATTCAAATGGCATTCGATAGCCCTGTACAATTTATCGAAGGAAACATAATTGTATTGACTTCGGGGTCACCGATGACGTCACAGGTCAGGTCAAGTACAAAATGTTTGACCGTGTCAAAAGGTCTCGATGGATGGAATTGTCGCGCAAAATTGCGATATTAAACGCATAAACTGTCGATAAATCGGTATCATTCGTGTGTCTGACACTTCTAAGTACCTTTCTAAGCTGTTTATGACCTTGGGTCAGGTCAAGGTCATCCGAGGTCACGAGGTCAAACTGCAGATTACGGTCATTATGCGTTGTAACACATGTTTATGGGTTTGTTTTTCATCTAGAACGCGAAAAATGACCTTATAATATTGTTTGTTCCATATAAATATAAGCAAAAAGCAAAAATGGAAATGCGTTTTTTATGCATAGTAATGCTGTGAGAAGTGGTCGATTTTTGCCATTTAAAGGTGATAACTCGGTCATTTTTAAAGATATCGACTTTAAATTTGGTACACATATTCACCGCATACGTCTCGATCACATATATTCCGGTTTTTGGATAATTGTGATTTTTTCTTGAAAATTTTGTAAAAACAAAAACAAATGTATTTGGATTTCTCAACATTTTGAATTTCGAAAAAACTCACAAATCCGAGATAGCAGTTTGATAGCCCGGTCTATTGTTAGTAATTTGATTTATAACAATTTAGTTTATCTCAAATATCGTACCTTTGACAGCGTTTTCCGAAAACCATTATTTTGCAACAAAAACCGAAGAACATGACGTCACTCTGACGTCATTCCCGATTGACCTATCATAGCCTCATATTTTACCGTTTGCCAACATGTGTAGAATTGATGTGAGAGAAGGTACTGCAAGTTTGGTGACGATACCAGTGTTCGTTTAGGAGTTATTGCAAAATAACGGGAGGGGGGGCAAAAAATAGCCCCCCGTAACTCGCGGGTTAACCCGCACACTGCAGGGGCTTTGCGCCGAACACGAACTGCAGGGGGTTGATTTCCGCCCCCCCCCCCTGAGATCTCGAAAACTACGCAACGTAGCGAGAAGCAGAAAAAGGCATTTGATAGCTTCATACATGTTCTATCGAAAGTATTCCTGTGTTTTTTTAAGCCAGGTCAAAATTGAGGTCACCAGAGGTCATCAAAGGTCAAATTTTCCAGTTTTTCCTGTTTTAGGACATCGCTCCAGAAATTCCCATATATCTCAGAAACGATGATAGTTAGAAACAAACGGAAAAAAGCAAACGCCAGCCAGTGAAATTTGTATTCGCTAAGGTGTCCTCAGATTTGATCTCAGGTCAATATTTGAGGCTCCAGAGGTCAAAAAGAAAAAAAATGGCGTGTATTTGCTAAATCGTTTTTTGCTATTAACTTTGTACTTAATAAAGATAACGGAAAACTGTTTACGGCATTGTGTTTATCTTGTCAAGGCGCTTTGAATGATATATATGGTGACCTAGTTAAGTCAACATAACAATTTGACCGAAGGCCAAGGTCAAGTGGTGACCCAAGTAGGGCATGTTGCATATGGGAAGACGTGTCTCGACGAGACAAACACATTGATGTCTGTTTTACTTCTCTATCTTCATTATGTCGAGAGTTATTGACAAAAAAGTGATGGTGACCTCACATGACCTCAAATGACCCAATAGGGGTCACTGAACAAAACTTACACTTGGATCATCAAGAATATCCTATAATAGCATGATCCAGAAGTAATTGGACTAGTACCGTGTATATCCTTTAAATAGGAAGCATTTGTATATTTCCCCATTGACTTATTATGGGGAGGTTACGAAATTGACCTGACCTTAGGTCACCGATATCAAAATTCCGAGTTATACCAATTGTAAGCACTGATGCCCTCATGACATCCTGTAAGTTTCAACCTGATCGGTGAAAAACTCTGGCTTTGGCACAACTGCAAACATTTTTGGTGGTGTGGTCACTTGACCTGGTCTGGTGACCTGACCTGAGATGACCCGATCATATTTTGTTATCTCAAAGTGTGCGCAATTGATGTCCTAACAGGTGTATCAAAACCCGGCGGCGCTGTGCGCCGCCGTTTTTTCGCTATCTTTGAAAAACCTGAGGGGGGGGGGCGGAAATCAACCCCCTCTGCAGTGCGCGGGATAACATACAATCAGAGCGGATATCGACCTCATTTTAGTACCGAACATCAGCTTTTGTATTTATTAAACGGGCTTTACCAATCCATGGACAGACACCACGATTTTACTGTAATATAGCTGGACATCTCCAAATATTTTGACCGGATATGGCATCCAGGGCTTCTTCACAGGACCCGAGTGACATATCAGGCAACATTTTACCTTGGCTCACATCATACCTACATAACAGACAACAGAGAGTAGTAAGCAATAGCACACACAGTCCATGGAAAACGGTAAACGCGGGATGCGCCCAAGGGTCAGTGTTAGGACCATTACTAGTACTCATTTATCTAAATGACCTAGACGGAGTGACAGATAATAACATATTCTGATTTGCTGACGACACTATTCTCTGCAAATCACATGACAACGCCACAGAGGCACAGGAATCACTACAGAAAGATCTGGACAGAATTGCCCGTTTTGGTAGGAAGTGGCTGATCCAGTTTAACTCTAACAAAACAATCCAACATACATTTAGCAACAGAAAGGCTTTCCCACCTACACTACGATTTGGAGACATGGATGTACCAATAAACCACACCCACACACATTTAGGCCTCACCATATCCAGCGACTTGAAATTAAGAGCGCACATAGACACTATTATAAAACGAGCCAACTCATCACTGAGTCAGGTGTACCCCATCGCCAAATATCTTGACAGAAATACATTGAACCAATTATACTGCATTTACATTGGTCCACTATTTGACTACGGCGACATTGAATATGATGGACTGATCACGATAACAGACCAACTCAGACTAGAACGCTTACAAACAAAGACTGCACGACTAGTGACAGGAGCCCTTTTTAGATCATCCAACGAAAGACTACTGGACGAACTAGGCTGGGAGAAACTGAGAACACGCAGAGAAATTCACAAACTTACATATTTCTACAAACTAATTGACGAAAGAAGCAACACGCCTGACTTTATCAAGGAACTTGTACCTGGCACAAGACAAGACAACACCAACAGACTCCTGAGAAACGCGCGTGACATTACATCACCCCAGGCCCACCTCACATCATATAAAACATCACCTCACATCATATAAAACATCATTTATACCCAATACCATCGATACATGGAATCAGCTACCTGAAGCTATTCGTAACCTACCATCCACCAAATCCTTTACCGAGGCCATCGCCCAGAGACTAACCAAACCAAAACCACCTAAATTCTTTGCTTTCGGATGTAAGAGAGGCAACATTCTTCATACTAGACTTCGACTCAGACTGTCTTCTCTTAATGGGCACCTGTTCTCCATTAACAGCAACAAAGTTCAATCTCCACGATGCAGCTGTGGCTCGGCTTTTGAAAACACGTCTCACTTCATCTTCTCTTGTCCTTTGTACCAAATCGAACGTAATCATTTAACAGATGAACTCCAAATGATCATTCCTTACTTCAACTCATTAAACGTCGCGGAAAAAATCGACATACTTCTCTACGGCAGGGGTCTCGGTGAGGTCGATGGGAGCTGCGTCGCAAAAGCATTTCAAGCGTTCCTGCTAAAGTTCAAACAGATTCCGATGAGAGGCGCGTCTGTGCCGTCCGGGCGCAGCTGGGCACCGCCTTAAATTTATATGGGCGTCACATGGGAGGGGTGCGCGGGCGCGTGTCCGCTCGATTAGGTTATACAAATGTAAAAAAACGAATATTTCTTTCTTTGCTTTCAGCATAGGAACGGTCAGGAGAGGTGCCGCGCTATAGGTGCTCCAAGCACCTCTGCACCAATCCTCAGTATTCTGCAGTGCTTGTTTTTATGCACGAATTTAGGAAAATAAAATGATGATGATTACGATGAGTCACGGGGGGGGGGGTTTAGCACCCCTCCTTTAGGAATATTAGGAATATATCAACAACTAATGCAGATATCGACGCCAAACTTTCCGTACCTTTCTGTGCATAATTTTTACACCTTTTGTGCAAAAATAAAGCAATTTCGTCAAATTTTTTGCCGAGATATTGTGAATTTAGTGACGTCACTAAACACGATTTTGACACAAAAATCAGCTAAACTTTGCCAGACCGTACAAATGCCACATTTAAAGCAAAATGCAATCGAAAAACGCTAAAAGGTGGAAAATTGCAAGGGCTACAAACCAGCTATGTCAAAATTTCGGAAATGTTAGTTTTTGACCCCAAAAAATTATGTATTTATTAAATGCCCACAAAATTATTTTTTTTCAAAGAAAGAAGAAAAAAAAACGGAATACATGTCAGATAACGACATATGGGTAACTACCATACCAAATTTCAAAATGATATCATCTTTTTTGACTGACATGGCATATAAAGTATGGGTAAATCATGACGTCATATTTTGAAATTGAGTTTGTTGGCTTTTATTGACCAGATACAGACAAATCAATGCCAGCACTGTATTTTTTTTTACCTTCAGTGACCTGAATTTAGCCTGAACTTGACACTAACTTCACGTAAATGAAGTCAGGTGGTAAAATGACTATCACTATCGAATTCTACGCGTACAAGCATCCATAAAACATGTGCTGCATGACTTTCGTTGATATTTTGTGTGTAGTGACCTTTTGTGACCTGACCTTGACCTTGATCTTTTCCAACAATCTCACTTTAGCTCATGTGGGATATGTATCATACCTTTGAAAGCACTTTGAGCGATTATAGGCGCAATCGAAGGCCATGGATGGCAAGTATTGTCCATAAACTAAAATACCTCGATTTTGACGTTTGACTTGACCGTGACCTGACATGTGGCCTTAACCCTCGCCCTATGGGGCTGACAGCCCCCCCCCCCCGAGGTTTTTCTTGAATAACTTTTGAGACATGCTGTGCATCTTGCTGAAATTTTTGGTAGCTGTGTTTATAACAATTATACGTAGGCGGTACAAATTTATTTTGAAATTGGTTAAGTATTTTGGGAGATAATAATGTTTTGATGACGTTATGTTGGTAAAAAATGATAAATATTTTACAAATCGTAGAAAACAGAGTTTTAAAGCAAATTGCAAACTCAATTCACCAAAGATACAAAATGGCATTCTCTTTAAAATGGCAATCTCGGATTTTCACAATTTGGGGTTTTTGACCCCTAAAATGAAATAAAAACTGAGTATGGACCATACTCATACCAAATTTCCAAGCAATATCTCCATTATTGACTGATTGATGGATTCCTAAGTGTAAGAAACTGATGACGTCATTTTTTAAAATAACTTTTTTGGCATTTTTGGACAAGATACGAACAAATAATTACTTTTTTGTATTTCTGAGCTAAAACTGGTCTAGGAACATGCCTTTTTATTTACATTTATCAATTTCTAATTTTGAGGTTTTCTGAAGAGCAAAATCGCTGTTCTGGAAGTGGTAAATCCGAGGTCATTCACTTGATCTAGAAGATCGCCCGTTGACCTGAAACCTAAAAATCGCATACTGTTAGATTCCTCTTATGACAGGCAACATGCTGGTTCTTACCGCATTGCTCTAAGTTTCTTGGATTGGAAGTTAACAGGGGGGCTGTCAGGCTGTAGGGCGTTGACCGTTGACCTGAAACCTAAAAATCGCATACGGTTAGATTCCTCTTATGACAGGCAACATGCTGGTTCTTACCGCATTGCTCTAAGTTTCTTGGATTGGAAGTGAACAGGGGGGGGGGGGCTGTAGGGCGAAGGTGAAAAAGCTCCCGTATGGCGAGGGTTAATTTAAATTTTGTTAAGTGTGCGTTAGGTTTATCTTATTGAGCGCTTTCGAATTCCGCCTTGCGCATCCTGCTTCGATCATTGGTTCTGAAGATACCACGGGGTGGCTAAAAAAAGACCCCCAGTGAGTCGTGTTACAGAATATACCCCAGTGAGTGGTATTACAGGATATACACCAGTGAGTGGTGTTACAGAATATACCCAGTGAGTGGTGTTACAGAATATACCCCAGTGAGTGGTGTTACAGAATATACCCCAGTGACTGGTGTTACAGAATATACCCCAGAGAGTGGTGCTACAGAATATACCCCAGTGACTGGTGTTACAGAATATACCCCAGAGAGTGGTGCTACAGAATATACCCTAGTGAGTGGTGTTACAGAATATACCCCAGTGAGTGGTGTTACAGAATATACCCCAGAGAGTGGTGTTACATAATATGTGACTGGTGTTACAGAATATACCCCAGTGAGTGGTGTTACAGAATATATCCCAGTGAGTGGTGTTACAGAATATACCCCAGTGAGTGGTGTTACAGAATATACCCCAGTGAGTGGTGTTACAGAATATACCCCAGTGAGTGGTGTTACATAATATGTGACTGGTGTTACAGAATATACCCCAGTGAGTGGTGTTACAGAATATATCCCAGTGAGTGGTGTTACAGAATATACCCCAGTGAGTGGTGTTACATAATATACCCCAGTGAGTGGTGTTACAGAATATACCCCAGTAAGTGGTGTTACAGAAAATACCCCAGTGAGTGGTGTTACAGAATATACCCCAGTGACTGGTGTTACATAATATACCCCAGTGACTGGTGTTACATAATATACCCCAGTGAGTGGTGTTACAGAATATACCCCAGTGAGTGGTGTTACAGAATATACCCCAATGAGTGGTGTTACAGAATATACCCCAGTGAGTGGTGTTACAGAATATACCCCAGTGAGTGGTGTTACAGAGTATACCCCAGTGAGTGGTGTTACAGAATATACCCCAGTGAGTGGTGTTACATAATATGTGACTGGTGTTACAGAATATACCCCAGTGAGTGGTGTTACAGAATATACCCCAGTGACTGCCGGGATAAGATCTCGGCCCCCATAAGAGATACAACAACGAAATTTGTAGGGTAGAGAGGTGCTGTGGGGAACTCTATGATGTACACATTTAATGATCCTAAATCAATATCTTCAAGGTCAAATGATGTCAAATATGCTAAATTTGCTTGTTATGCTCTCCTTGGCTTCATATGGTTATGGAACACAGTGAGTGCATGCATATACCCCAAAATGGGCTTAAATTATTTGTTGGAAAGTCTAATGATACAATAGGTATGATAGAAGTTGCATTTGACCTCAGATCATTCATAATTTACATATCAACATTTCATTGCGGTCATCTTGGAGCAATTTTGAAGTTTTTTTTTACTTTGATGGCCTATAACTCAAAAAGCGTTCTGACAATTTGTATGTTTTTTTACTTCAGACGACGCGCCGTTCATTTGCAGGTAGGTGCACCAAAAATGATGCACATTGACCGGTAAAATCAAGCGATATTCACACACACACGCACACAAACAAAAACAGGAGGGGTGTACGGATTTCGCCCCCAAATTCAAATTCAAAGACAAATTCTGCTGAAAGTTAGGCTTCCAGCCTTCGACTATGGGTCATGAGTTCTCTTGTGTGTTGTTAAATGTAATCACAAACTCTGTTGCAGATTGAAGGTGGTGGCTGCGGCCTCCGCGGGGAGTCACCTCGTACTGGTTGAGCATGAAGGTGATGTGGAGCTTCACCTTGAAGACGTGGTGATACCTCTGGAGCGGGGGTTCAAAGAGCAAGTCCTGACGTGGGCGGCCGCGTTTACCGTTTTCCATCAGAAACTGAAGAAACTGAGGGCGAAGCAGTTCGCTGCTGTCTTGCACAGATATGGACTGGGCATAGAGGGGGTCCGAAACTTAGCATCAAAGCTGCTGAGGTCATGCAGAGTTTGTTAGACTAAGTTTCCGGAACCGCGTCACCGCGGTTCCAGACTAGGAACCGCGGTGAACTCTGGGACCGCAAGGAAGCGCGGCAACCTGAACGGTGGCCCATTCACCGACTGAGCTGTTTGCCAATGTCTGCCCTGCAGGTGCAGATTTGTGCGACTACGTGCCTTGACACGCAGAGCGGCGGCCAGCGCCTAGCCCCATCACGGTTCGTTGGAAGGGTTCGGAGGGGTCAAACTACGGGAGATGCACTATTCGAAAGCTGAGCTCACGCGGAATCCAGCGATGTAAACAAAAATAATTCATCGAGCGCCTATTTTTCTTTTTAATGCAATGGCGCTTAAATATACCTATTGGCATTGCATACACACGAATTTATTGCAGTTTTGTAGCATTAGGTTCCATTTGAAATAAAACTAAACGCCATGTCAATCAGTCACATATGACTCACCAATGCTCTAAATTCAATTCCGTTGTTTTCCGTTTACGGGTACTCATGTAACTATATATATTTTTTGATTTTACGATTACGACATTCGCATCGCAGACAAAATATCAAAATACCAGTATCGCTCCGCCCCCATAAGGCGGAGAAATCGGCTCCGTATTGGCCAATAAGTAGGTCTCTGTTGGCGGCCGGTGCTGTGCGCTGGCCGGCGCGTCTCTCAGCCCGTGACCGGTAACCAGCAAACCAGTACCACACTCAACGAACAGCGGCGGCGATCATCACTGACCGCTCGGTCCCAGCAGACAGACACACAGACAGACAGAGGGAGTGCGGTGACCTGACAGACCGGCGGGCGGTGACCTGACAGACCGGCGGGCGGTGACCTGACAGACCGGCGGGCGGTGACCTTGGCAGACCGGCGGGCGGTGACCTGACAGACAGAGGGAGTTCGGTGACCTGTCAGACCGGCGGTGTGGTGACCTGACAGACCGGCGGGCGGTGACCTGACAGACCGGCGGTGCGGTGCGGTGACCAGGCGGCAGTGGCCTGGGGTCCGCTGCACCCCGGCGGAGACGGTCGGGCGGTCTCCGAGTCCAGCGAGGCGGCAGCGTCTCTGAACAGGTGGGAGGAGTAAAGTGTCGGTGTACTGCTTGACTCCTGGATCAGTCGCGGCTGCAGCCAAGGTGGCAGTGGAGCGAAGGTGTGCACATGGCCACTGCAGCATATGTCTGTGAATTGTTTCATACGACATGGCATACGCTGCAGTAACAAACGCACGAGCGTTGCCAGTTTTTGGTATTCGTTTTCGTTTGTTCGTTATTGCCAGGGGAGTCGAAGTTTAGTTCCTACTAGATCTGGCAAGACGCCTATGACGTATGTAAGAGGGCGCCCGAGGGCATGTTTTCGTTGAAGCAATGGGAAATGGAGCGTTTTCTAAATCGAATTTAAAACTCTTTTTAAAAGTGTTTCAAATTATTTTGTAATTATGGGAAATATGATTAAAAAAACATATTTTCCCATAATGTGCCCATTCCCATGTTTTTCACCGTTTTCTCTACCCGTATCCAGGGTCAAAATGTGTAAGGTTCGTCAGACATTCCAACAGTCAGTCGTTCATCTACAGTGCGTAACGTACATAATAATGATGGTTCTCGGTATATTTTCATCAGATTATGAACTCTATTATGCTTAGCCTCTCGTTACTTGGAGGGGCAGCTACGGATTTTTGAAACTCAACAAACTTATTAGCCCCACCCACTAAGGTTTTCGAGGAAAGACCAGCAGTGCAGTCGGCGCTGCGCGCCGCCGTTTTTGCAAAAGGTGTTTGGGTATCAATCATCGTTTATTCGTGCCATCCCAAAACACGGTTTGTCATGACAAGTGTCATTTTACATTGTATCACAGTTACACTATTAAAATAAATCCACATACAAAATTGTCGACACAAAAGTGTTACAAGCACAAGACAGTCGTTTCTAGCAGAGCTAGCGATCTGCTGTCAGCCACTCCCTCATCCGCGTACGAAACACCGTCACTGCTCCAGCGTCTCGCACTTCGCCCGGCGCCTCGTTCCATTTCGCCGTTGACCGGAATATGAACGATCGACGGGCGTGCTCGGTACGGACTCAAGGCATGTGCAGCAGCCCCGCTGCAGAACCTCGGGTGTCTCTGGTGGACACATTCTCGCGGTACGACAGCAAATCTCTCAGACAGATCGGTGCATTATTATCATACAGCAGACGATGTACCATCACCAGGTCTCGCTCGGCAACAAGTTCGTCCACTTTCGGCCATTTCAATCCACAGGCATAGGCATCATACGTGTCTGGCAACGGCAGCATTTCACAATTCTTTTCGCTGTGCTTAATTATTTTGTTTTGTATACGTTTACGTTGTGTTACGTTGCAGCCTGCCCAGACCGTCGCACAATACAATATATGCGGAAAAAACAATTACTAAATGATAAACTTTTTTACTTCTTTTGGCAGTCGGAGCGAAAATTTTGACAGACAGAACAGCGTTGCGTACCATCGTTGCGTCATGATAGAAGCATGTTTTTCGAAAGTAAGATTACTGTCCAAAATGACCCCTAGAATTTTCGCACTACCAGATGGGTGAAGCATTGCATTGCCAAAACTTACTTCGAAATTGTGTCCAAACATCCTTTGTCGGGAAGAAATGAGAACAAGGTCAGATTTGGTTGGGTTAATTTTAAGAGTTCTTTCAACAAGCCATCGCTACGCATTGCTCAGCGTTGACTCGATGTATCGTTGTAGCTCTCCCTGTTGGTTGGGGAGGCTACAGTAGATAAATTGCACGTCATTAACGTATAACACCGTCTTGGTGTCACATAAAAACGATGTCAAGTCATTAGTCAAAAGTAAGTATAACACTGGTCCCAGAATTGATCCTTGGACCACGCCGCAAGTGATAGGGACGGTCGTGGAGCCTCCGCGCTGTACTCAATTTTTAATTGTGTGCAATAATCCACATTGCGTGCAATTTTTTTAACTCGGGTCATCTCAGGTCAGGTCACGTGATTCCACCTCCAAAACGTTTGCGGTCGCGCCACAGCCACAGCCACAGTTTTAGGCTGAGTGGTTTCTATATAACAGGATTTAACTAGGCCATAAGTAGCTACAATTCGTTTATCTCAGATGTTGTATATCGGTGACCTAAGGTCAGGTAGAACACGTGACTTCCCCAATAAAATTAAATGACAAAAATTGAAAATGCTTGTTATTCATGTGATACACATGATATCAGACCAAGTCTTTCAAAATCATGTTATTATAGGCCATTCTTGATGACCCAGGCACAATTTTAATCAGTGAGCCCTTCAAAGTTATCTGAGGTCATCCGAGGTCACCAACAACAAGTTTTTGCCAACAACTTTTGATTAAATACAGACAAAGACGTTGCACGGACACCATTGTGTTTATCTCGTCGAGGCGCTTAAAAAAATGCGCCGTGCGACCCACCTGGGCCGCCATATGACCCTCGGATGACCTCGGATGACCCTGCTGATCTGAAGGAAAACATATTTTGACTTAAACCAATTGCAAAAATAATATGATTCGAAGTGCTTTGAGGAGATACACACGATAACGTTAAAGTTATTGTTCTATCGTGCTTGGTTAAGACGTTATTAACTAAAAACTTGTTGGACAAAACAGTCTGTATGATCTTTTATAGCCTCTACATTCAGGAGCCTAAACTCTTGAGACCTGACCTGAGCCAAAATTTGAGAACACCAGGCGGTAGCATTTTTCAAGAGCTTTCGGTTGCCTTTTCCGTTTTCTTTTGTGTTGTCTTACCTATAAAGTTCCCGAAATATTTTGGGGTTTCTGGGACAAAATCCTAAAATTGTAAAATTTGACCTTTGATGATCTCTGGGGACCTCAATATTGACCTGAGACAAAAAATGACTGAAGAAGTTTCGACATTATTTTTTCACGAGCTATCGAACAGTATGTTTCATTCCGTTTCTCCCAATAAGAGCCGAGTTAGAAAGACGTTCGGACGCCCCCGGCTTGGCGTGGGTTTATAGTGTAGATGATGCACCAACCCCACTGGAACATCTCACTCCGTTTCACGTCCTTTTAAGATCCGTTTGCGACATCCAAAATATTCTTCGAATCAGAGTGGCAAAATATGCCATAGCATTCTAGCTTGTTCAGTAGCATATTACGGTTCCTGTAATCAAAGGCATTGGACAGGTCCATCGGGCAGACTCGTGACGCGGCCTTCGTCCATGTTGCGAATGAAGTCACTGACTACGTCCAGCAGAGTGTCTATGATGGAATGATATTTGCGATGAGAATACACGTAGGTATTGCGATCCGGCCAAGATGTGGAAAGACGCCATTTAGTTCAGGACTTCGATGACTGCCACCTTCTCTCTCAGTCTGCACGCACATTCCTCTGAAAGATAAACTGGCCTTTAATAACTTCTTGAACTATATAACTGATATAACATGACATCTTAATGACTTTT
This sequence comes from Chirona hameri, assembly GCA_036785665.1. NCBI lineage: Eukaryota > Metazoa > Arthropoda > Thecostraca > Balanomorpha > Balanidae > Chirona > Chirona hameri. The sequence goes on from JAXIVJ010016122.1 coordinate 24,505, forward strand.
GGAGATGCTTTTAAATAGATTCTGCAGAATCTTGATTCTTGATGAAAGATTGAAAGAAATATGAAAGATTATTGCCCAAGGACAATGCTAAAATGGGCAATGCTAAAATGAACATTATAGTAAGCTGGCGGTGAAATAAAAACAGAACAATTTATTTTGCAGGAGATGAGCAACAACATTTCAAGTGCTGCGCAATATTCCACACTGTATATTGGAAGAACATCACTGGTCTGCTCTATGCTCTACTCAAAATTAATCAGAGGGAATTGAAAGTGAAGTGAATAACTATATATATAAAACATATAGTATATATAGCAACTTTGTATATTTAATGTAGCAAGTCATAGGTAAAAGCGAAAAGCGGACAATATAAATTGTTATTGTTATTTGTCCCTGGCGCGCCAGAATTGTACAATCTGGCAAAAGTAGTCGTGAGAAAAAACATTATATCCTACTACTAAGAATCCTGTACTATAATTTATATATTCTTCTTTATAACTCAAAAACAGTGATAATGTGAATATTTTTTTTTTGTTGCCGTCATAATTCCCAGCTTGAGTGGCATTGTGACTGGAATTACCACTGTATGGATAAGTTACCACAATGCTATTGCAAAACTTGGTATAATTTTGGTATAAAACTCCGTCCAACCTGTTGTTATCGGGCCTTTGTTATTGCTATTGATATTCGATGTTTGGTTTGAATTAGTTGATAATTGAGTTAATTCACATTTGCCGTTATTGATATACGATTTTATGATATTGGCTACCCTTACGATAAAACATTCAGCATATAGGCATATTGGCAGGTCACCATTTTGTTTGAGCATGAAATATGTGCGACATGTAAGCTGCTAAACGTGATTGGCAGTGAATGCTATGAAAACCAAATGACGTTTGTTTACGGCTACACCCATTCCTGTTTTATTTTGCTTTTGTCTTTCGTTTTGTCTTTTATTTTGCAAATAATTACAACTTTGCTTCTAACATTTGTAGTCCTTCAGTATGTCAAAGTTTGTGGATGATGTTGAGGCCTGATGTGTAAGGCTGGCAAAACTTATTTACTAAGCCAATGGTTCGATATACCACATAATACTATGATCAGCATGGAGTATGACCACCTGCTGCCTTCGTATTGTTCAGGAAATCATAGGTAGCCGGCCACTCCATGTGCAAATATGCACATGTGGCGGCTGGTCAGGCTGCAGTGAGATATCACAGCGAGCACACTGAGGGATCGCATCGCTGGTTCGGTATTTAACACATACTCTTCGCAACTGAACGTCATATCATCTGGCCCGATTATATTATATCCCACACCAACGTCGTATGATGCGGTCCCCCGATGGCATATACGTTACGTTGTAAATAATGTAACACAAACTGCCCGACAGCATAAACGTTACAATTATTATGTTTGTGCTGAAAAGCGTGTCTTGCAGCACGTGGGAATCGGCCGATGTTATTTGAGGTAACTGGTTTGCATGGCTGTTGTCTATGAAGCCGGATCTCGGTAGCTTGTGAAACTGGAAACTGGAAAACCCTACCCTAGACAGGTGATCGGCTAGATGCCGTCTATCACATTGTTAACGTTTTTGAGCACACCTGAAAAATGGTATGTGAAATCTGACCTGATAATGCGAAGAACAATTATGAATTTGAATTCGTTTTTAATCGTACATATATGTTTTCGATCACACATTTGTATCGTATTAAAGCAAATTAAATCTTCAAAAGTGATTTTTGCTTTATTAGCGGCCATAAGATAACACTTAAACAGTGCTTGCATTCTTTATGGAAAGTTATTTTGCTGTTTTTACACCCTTTCTGATATAGTTTTCCGGTTTTCGCCAAAATTGTAGAGCGGGCTGTTCACCAACATTTGCAATTACCTTTCCCAAAAAACCTCCTGTCCCCAACTCAGCACGGTTTTCGTCCTCGTCACTCGATGGAAACCACGATGATATCCATAATTGACCAAATCCTATTCGCCAACGACCGCGGCGACCTCTCTCTCCTCTGCATGGTGTATTTTAGCAAATGCTCTGATGTGATAGACCACCAAAAACTCCTCACCAAATTACAACTTCACGGAGTAGATACTTCCTGGTTTTCAGCCTACCTTCACAATCACACCCAGAGTGTCAGCCTCACTGACAATCTGGGTAGCACCAAAAAATCTTCCCCGCTTCCCAACGGCATCGGCGTTTTTCAAGGCTCTGCTCTCGGCCCTCTGCTCTACTACGTCTTCGCCAACGACCTGAGTTTGTCGAAGAGTTTGAGTTTGTCGACCTGAGTTTGTCGTTTGTCGAAGATGTAGTGGTTTTGCAGTACGCCGATGACACCCAAATTTTGGTCTCAGGCAAGAAGTCCCAATTCCAAAACATCATAGTCAAGATGGAGCGGTTCTTGACTCCTGGCCTCTCTCGATTGTTGGTTCCGAGCCAGCGGATTGAAAGTAAATGCCGGTAAAACGCAACTGATGCTGCTGGGAAGCGCCCAAAATCTTCGCAACGTCCCCAACTTCACTGTCAAATTTCGCGAGCACCATTTACTCCCCGTTTCTCATGCAAACAAAAAACTCGGTCTGACCTTTGATCGCACCCTCAGCTGTGACAGTCACGTCTCTGCTGTTACTAGAAAATGTTTCGGCACTCTATGTGGTCTATCACATCTAAGGAACGGGAACTACCTCATGCCACCATCCGTCGTCGCCGCCCTGGTTCAGGCCCTTGTTCTCTCGCGTTCCGATACGGTATATCTGTGTATGGCAACTGCACAAAGAAAACCCTATCTCGGATTAACACATCTATATTTCTATTTGATAAGCGTCTGTCCGTTTATCCGCTCAGCTTATTCAGTTTAAAAGTCCCAGTTAATTCACGTGCTGAATTGGTGCGGATACCTCCATCCCGTAGATGCCAGCTAGCTATGCATAGGACATATGTGGGAGATGAGAACTAAGTCGCCGACGCACCGGAGTTGGTGGGGCAGTGATCCCTTGACGGGTAATAGGTAATTAGGTACGACGGGTGTGCCACGGGTAGTAACCACCACTTGACCTTCATAGTGTATACAATCGTCCAGCGGAGCGGACGGGTTAGCACTAGTTATTAACTATACTGCTAAAGTGATTTTCGGCCGCAAAAAGTTTGATCACGTGTCGGATCTGCTTGGGAACTTGGGTTGGCTCAGCGCAGACCAGCTTGTGCGCTATCATAAACTGTCCGACTTATGACACGTAATAACCACGCTTATTCGTGGAGTGTCTGTTGATGTGAATACATATCACTCCATGTGCCTGTTACACAAAGTGTGGCGCTCAGGCGAGCCCGAGATCTTGGCTGGCGGGCTCGTGCGTGTGTCCGAGACTCGTCAGCGGTCCACGCAACAGGACCACGACCTGATGGTGCCTCAGTCCCGGTCAGCCATGGGACAGCTGCTAGGGGCGCCGTTTTCTGAAAACGATGGGTTGGGCCCCAATGCTAACTTTATACATTTGAATGTCATTCTTACCATGCAACGCCATATGCCTAATGTTACAATGTGACATTATTGGTAGGGTCCTGGCCCTACCAGGCCTATAGAAAACGACACCCATGACAGCGGCGTTTCCACAGCCTTGCTCCATGCGACTACAACGGGCTCCGCCTGACCTGACGCGGCTCCCGGTGCACCTGTTTGCGGGACGCCTAAAGCGCCATCTGCGCGGCGGCGGCGGAGTTTCTTGATCGGTCTGCCACTGTGGTGTATGTATGTGTGTGTGCGACGTGTGTGCATGTTTGCGCGTTTTTTCACTTCCCATGTCCGCCATTTTAGCCATTGACGAAGGGCCGTAATAGCCATGAGCTTATCGTGGATGGTCTCAATATATGTCTGAATCTGAGTCTGAATTACTTTGTATATTTAATCCGTATATTTACGGCCAAAATGTTGTGGAGTAATGTATCCAACTTATATTTCGAGACGGTTCGGAGATGCGACTTATTGGCGAGTGAGATGTTGTTTATTTTCTTCATGGGGCTTCCGATCAAAGTCTTCAAATTTATTTTATACTTTCATGGATGGGAATTTCATTTTTCATATCGCTGAATTAGTCACCTTTTAGAAGGATAATTTCACCTGACTTAGTAAACAAAATGAATGTATTTGGCAACGTAGCAGTTCTACCAGATTTTAAATCAATGACATAATTAAAGTATTGCTGAATTAATGTAAAAAAACAAACGGTGACATTACGGACATTGACATGAGCGATTAACTTGAGATTGAAGTGCCTATCGTGAACACTGCTGTCTAAATCAATAATATTTGTATATTATAATTATATCTTATATTATTATTTCAAGATAAGCATATGTACCTACGCAAATATTAAATATGATCAATAGAAGGTATGCAGACACTCCTTGGGTGGATGAACTCAGCAAGATGCTGGTGAGTTCATCCAATACAACATTGGGTTATTATGTCACGTGTGAAAAAGTAGTCTATCTCTCATGTCAACCGTGCATCCGTCGGCCAAAATATGCGATTCTGCTCTACGGTAACATGTACGACGTAGCAAATACAAAACCGGTCCCTGACGTCCCTAAACTCTGGCCGTCGCTCGTCTGCTTCATCGCCGAAGAACCAGACGAGCAACGGCCAGAGCCAACCTAATACTGTATTAGGTAAACATAGTTAATATATGTAAATAATGCGCGATTTTAGTGATACATCTGTCAACACCCAGTCAGACATGGATACATGGCGTGTACGATGATAGTATATTAATAGACAGTATTTTATGCAGGTGCTAACCCGTCTGCTCCGCTGGACGATTGTATACACTATGCAGGTCAAGTGGTGGTTACTACCCGTGGCTCACCCGTCGTACCTAATTCAACATTTATGAGCCTCCAATGCTGTGAACTCAGGGTTACTGCGACAGGACCCGAAAGTCTGACCCCAGCCACCCTCTGGTGAAAATGCGAAACACGCTGCCTAATTCCGGCTGTGGGAGTCACTGCGTTCGTAGCGTGTCGTAGCGTGTCACCAGGACTACGTAGCGTGTCCCCACTCCTCATGCTAACCGATTATTCACGTACAGCATATAGGCAACTTTGAGAGTCGAAGAACCGGCAGGGGCTCCGCCACGGGGGGAGACGTGTCCGCCCACCATTTTTGTACCAGGAGGGGGGGGGGGATTATTATCCCCCCACACACACAAAAAATCTGACGAGCAAGACTATAAATGAGTGTTCAACAAAACTTTCGTTGCCGCTCCACCC
>JAXIVJ010016123.1:0-22500 GCA_036785665.1 Chirona hameri
AGAACAATTGGCAGATCTGCGAAACCAATCGCTGGCATTGGTTCGTCATTGTGTCTTCAGCGCGAAACCTCGGCGTTATGTTCCACAGTCGTTTAAGTTTTGAGCCTCATATAGATAGCATCGTCAACAAAAAATCGGGATTCTTATAGGCCTTATGCACGCAAAGCACATGATACCGGCTCAAGTACTGCCGACTGTTGTGAACGCGTTAGTCATGTCCCATGTACGTTACTGTAGCCAAGTATTCGGCTTTGCCAACAAAACCGCCCTGAAACGACTACAAAAAGTGCAAAACTTCGCTGCTAGGTTGATATCAGGCCGACAAAGATACCAGCATGTGTCCGACGTGATAGAGAACTTGGAGTGGCTCCCTATCGCAGCGATGGTGGACTTTAATGATTTGTGTCTCCTGCATAAAATCGTTATGACCAATGAGCCCGAGGTACTCAGGCGAGAGGTGCGTTACAACAGAGATGTAGTTGAACGCAGAACCAGACACTCAGGCCACCTGTACACTGAGAGAAAAAGATACTATGGGTCTTACCAGCCCCCTAGTAAAGCCCTTCTACCACCACCCTTCGAGGCCTGGTACTAATGGTAGTATTCAGTACCAGGCTCTCACCCATGGTAGAGACCCTATGTATGATCTGCCTTATATAATCCCTACCAGGGGGCTCGCCCTTGAACCAGGCCTTGAACTACCCCCTAAATGCGGCACACGTGCGACAAGCTGCCTACTAGAGTGCTTACCAGGGGGCTCGCCCTTTTACCAGGCCTTTAACTACCCTCTGAATTCGGCACACGCGGCAGCCATCTTGATTCGCAAGCAGAAACTGCATGCGTTCAAGTGCATTCAAACTGCGTTGACTTAAATGCGTGTTGCGTCGGTACGTGTGTTGGAGGGGTGAAGTGTTAAGTTTCTCTGCATTGTACTTAATGTGTGTTGCCCTTTGTTAGTAGTGGCAGCCATATCGATTCGCAGCTGCAGAGACAGCGTGACGTGAGTGCGGAAGTGGTCCACCGGGAGTGCGTGCTACGTATGTGTTGGAGGGGTGAGTGCTCACCTGTTAAGTTGTACTTTATGCTTGTTGCTCTTTGTTGGTAGTGTATTAACTGCATTATTAACATTTTGCATGGTATCATTTTCTAGTTCGATACGTATGCAGGCAGAGGTATCATCTCCGAACTTTCAATTATTCTTGAACAATGTCAACACACTTCCCAGGAAATTTGGGGTAGAGTTTTGTTTGCTCCCATGTGATTTTGCTATGCATGTGAAACCCATTTCATGCATATTTGTATAGAATGAATCTTGTTGCAATACAGCAACCCAAGGGCGGATCCAGGGTGCCAATTGGTCATGACCCCCAAAGGTTCTGAAACCGTGTTTGCCCCTCGGGGGCAAAACACGGTGATCGCCTGCTCGGGGGCGTTCCCGAGCAGGCGATCAGCTGCGTGTTTGCTGTAATAACTGTCATGTCAGATGTTTCAACTCGGTTTACTGTACGAATAAATCTCGTTCCGGAAAACATTGCCTGTTGTTGAGATATTCGGGCGAAAAATAGTCAACCCAAAAGCTGCAGTAACTGGTGGATATGTGGTAAGTGGACAGGTAAGAAAGGGAATTCCCCTGGTAAGAGAGGTAGTACCACTTACTATACCCCTAGTACCTGGGTTAGCAACCGTCGCTGAACCCTGGTATTTGCGGTAGTAAGCGTGACTACCCCCGTCGTAACCGGGCTAGTAAGCGTGACTACCCCCTCGTAACCGGGCTAGTAAGCGTGACTACACCCGTCGTAACCGGGCTAGTAAGCTTACTACCCCCTCGTAACCGGGCTAGTAAGCGTACTACCCCCGTCGTAACCGGGCTAGTACGCTTTGACTAGCTCGTGGTTTTCGGGCTGGTAAATTGTACCAGGTCCCTAGTAAAACTGGTGGTAATACCTCTAGTACGTTTTACTAGGGGTGGTTAGTAAAGGCCTCGTAATTTTTGACACTAGCCCAAAACTAACCACCCCTAGTAACTTTTGATCTCAGTGTACTTGTCTCACTTTCGCACTAACATTGGCAAAATAACTTTTAGGCACCGGGCATGTGTGCTGTACAATGAACATGTGATCGGATCTGAGCTGCAGGGCATGTCATATGCGCGCTTTAAGAAAGTGTTGAAAGCTTGTCTTCTCACTTAAGATTTTAGAAGACTTCATATCGTCCGCTTAGTATTGTTCTTTGTAGGTACTTCAATCATTTTAGCGTATACAAACATTTTTGTTTTGTGCTGTTTTAGGTTGTGCTTTTTTATTTCATCTACCATTTCTGAGCAGTTGTGATTCTTAACATGTGAACCTATGTCTGACGAGGGCTCATAATAGCCACATCCTTGTGGATGAGTGCCAATGATGTACAATAAATAAATAAATAAATTGAGCAAAAGTTCAATATTGCGCAGGTGGAAAAGCACATATATAAAACAATTCGGCGTTCATGCTAAAAGGTTCGTCTGCTTCGTCATAGTTCATTTCATATTGGAGCTTCTCCATAAACCACCTGTGCTAATTTCGACGTTTCTTTAAACAGTTCATCGGCATTCAAAAACGTTCAGAAATTACCTAAGGGACTTGGAATGAGGGGAAGTACCCCAAAACAATGACTGTTGCGCGCCTCGTGAGATTATGCACCATTGCAGATGTGTCACCGAACAGGAGGCCTCGTCACGACACCAATATGGTTAGGGTTTAAATTTCAAGGAGTGCCCAGACTGAGTTTTTATGCATTTTTCCCCTTAAATAAAGTCCTGAGAAAAAGCCTGCAAATTTGTAAGTTAGAATAGAGCGGGGTAAGACGCCCACCTGGGTAAGAAGTCCACCACCCCTTATAGCGGCTAAACTGTGCAACTTACGAGCCAGCCTGTATGCTTCCCAAATAGAAGCCTGAAACAACTGAAACGACTTCACGCGGGTTTGCATGTCCCCGGTGTGCTTCGCTCCTCTTCAGTAAATATAAACCGTTTGCGTCCCTCTTGCTGTTAAATTATGCCATTTTGAAATCGCTTTTGTGCCTAGGCCACAGTGATTCCCAGATGACAATTTGTCTGGACATAAAACCAAAGTTCGAGGAAGATACTGGAGGCCACACAGCAAGCCGCAATCACCAACAAACTTTGTGAGATGTTTGTAAACAGTATTGCTGCAGTTGGGGTAAGACGCCTACACACAGTGCGTATTAAGAGTTTCAATGAAGTTACACAAATTATTACTACATTTTTTTCTGGTACACTTTCGGATTTATATGGGTTTGGCGATCAAAATCAAACCAACGCGTTGAGATCAATCTAGGACCCAATCAACACCCATATGTCGCCTTCAGAGGTAGGGAAGGGGGTAAACACAACCTACCTAATAATGATTCCGAGCACTGGCGGATCCAGGGGGTGGGGCATCAGGGGAAAATGCCCCCCCCCCGCAAGAGTCTGGGGGGCATTCAATACAAGTATCCCCCCCCCCCGCGTTCCCAATTTATCGTAAAATAGTACAAATTGTCTTTGCACTGGCGGATCCAGGGGTGGCACCAGGGGCAAATCCCCCCCCCCCCCCCGCAGGAATCTGGGGGGGGGGCATTCAATACAATTATTCCCCCCCCCCGCGCGTTCCCAATTTATCGTAAAATAGTAAAAATTGTCTTTGCAGCAGTAAAATCCAGTTATCCACAGTCAAAAACCGGAAAATTTCGCGCCGCTTCGCGGCATGACACAACTTTCGCAAATGCTTATACAAATTTGGAAAATGGGAAAATGAATTCGATGAAGTGTCTGGCAGAGGCTCTCCTTGGCGGTAATTACTGGCACTGGCGGATCTAGGGGTGGCATCAGGGGAAAATGTCCCCCACCCCCCACATGAATCTGAGAGGGGCATTCAATACAAGTAGGCGCGTTCCCTGCACTGAACGTGAAAAACAATGATCTTGGGAGAAAACTTCATGAAAACGGATTTTGTTTTCTCTCTCGATTGATTGAATTCGAGGTTTGTATGTATCCCTTTCTTTCAATGATGACCAAACAGCGCACCTGATGCAATTCAAGCAGCCCCGGTGACACTTAAACCGCGCCCCGCTAGGGGGGGGGGGCAGCATCTGCCCCCTCTCATATTTTCTGAATAACTTGAAAACTATGATAGATATGAACCTCAAACTTTCAGTAACTTATGCGGCATCAATTCTACGTCTTCTCACCAAATTCCAATGAAATTGATTTCGTATTTGGGGAGATAATAACGTTTTAACCCTAATCCCTGCGGGGGCAGATTCCCCCCCCCCCCCCCCCCCCCCCCCGGTGGTTTTTCACTTGCCACTTCTAAACCGTTAGGCCTAGCGTCTTGAAACTTTGTGACTTTTCATAGATTTAAATGGTACGTGTTGTGTCAAAATTTTGAAAAATTGGGGTAGCAGAGGCGGTGCCAGGCTCCTGTTTTGGGGAGGGTGTTACGAATGTGGTTGTGCGGCGCATACTTCCTTCGTAGTTTGCGGTGCAATAAATGCGTCAGAAACATTTGCAATGCAATACGCATCATACATACTGGGGTTATACATGTTGGTTGGCAGAGACGCACTCAGTTACAAAAAAAAAAAATGGGAGGCGATACCATACCTCAAATTAGGTCCAACTTCAAATTAGTAAGATGATAAAAGCGTTCATTGCATGGTGCCCCCACGTTGTTTTCCTGGCTCCGCCTATGCGCAACATATTACATTTAACAAATTACAGCAAGTAATGCCCACATGTGACGTTCATTTCGTCCCAAACAATCACGAACAGCACACATTTGTTATCAGAAAATGCCCCCCCCCCAATTTTACATCCCCTGAATACGCCTATGAATTCTGATTTGGGTATTTATCTTATGGTATATTGAAGACCAGTACATTTGAAGCTCAAAAACATTTGGGGCATGCATATCGGCTAAACCACATGGCCGCAACGACCTTTAAAAAAAGACCCAACATTTTCGGATTTTTGCCCCCCTGGCTCCACTTTTGAAGAAGCAAAAATATTTCGGACCCCTAAAAAAAGATCTTGTCATGACGAATCGAACGGCATTTTCCCCATCGAAATCTACCGAGCGGTTCTCGAGATCTCTGGGGGGGCAGAATCTTCCCCCCGCAAGTTAACGCAATTTTGGCCGCCCGCAGGGAATGGGGTTAATGACGCCATGGCATGCCATTTTTGGTGGAAAAACGATAAATGTTAGAACAATCGTAGAAAATAGAGTTTTGAAGCAAGTTGCAAATAAAAACGTCAAAAGAAAGGAAATAACATTAATTCCCAAATGGCAATCTCGGATTTTCGAAATTTTGTGTTTTCGACCCTCATAAATGAAAACTTTTTTTACGGGAAAAAAAAAAACATTTTTGGGGTGAATTTGAAAAGTGAATTTCTTAACCGGCCATTGACTGGGGGGGGGGTGTTTACCCCCCTGATGAATGTTCGTAATAGCTGAAAAACTAATAGCGCTATCAACATGAAACTTCGGGTATCATCTTTAAAATCATTTTAACGTCTTGTGTGTAAAAATGAAGAAAAACTCGTCAAACTTTTTTCGAGTTATGCACGAGTTACACACGAGTTTTACACCAAAATCAGCTAAACTTTGTCAGCCCGTACAAATGCCACATTTGAAGAAAAATGCAATAAAAAAACGCCAAAAGATAGCAAATTGCAACGGCTAAAAACTGTCTATCTCGGATTTGTAAAAATGTTAGTTTTTTACCCCAAAAAAACTCGCAAATAAAAATTAGGTGGGAAATTATCACAATATTCAAATTTTCTCAAATATAAAAAAGGAAGATATGTCAGAGAACCATACCTAGGCAACTACCATGCCAAATTTTAAGCTGATATCTCCATTTTTGACTGACGTATGACATCTAAAGTATGGGTAACTCATGACGTCATATTTTGAAATTGCATGTTTGTTTTATTTTATTGACTAGATACAGACAAATAAATGTCACCACTATATTTCTGAGACAAAACTGGTCTAGCAACATGCCTTTTTTGTTTAGATTTAACAATTTAAAATTGTTTGACCTTCGGTGAACTTGACCTGCAATTTACATTTACTTTACCTAAATGAAGTCAGGTGGTAAAAGGACTATCACTATCGAATTATACGTGGAAAATAACTCATACAACATGTGTTGCATGACTTTCGTATATATGTTGAGCATAGTGACCTTTTGTGACCTTCACCTTGGCCAACAATCTCATTTTAGCTCATGCGGGATATGTATCATACCTTTGGCAGCACTTTGGGCGAAACTGGTCGCAATCGAAGGCTTAGGATGGAAAGTATGGCCCATAAACTCAAATACGCCGATTTTGACCTTCGACCTGACCATGGCCTGACATTTGACCTCACTTTTACATTTTTGAGTATGGTTTAGATTTGTCTCATTGAGAGCTTTCGATTGCCGCCTTGCGCGTCTCGCTGCGTTCATTGGTTCGGAAGAAAACCAGGGGGTGTTTAACGCCTCCCCCCCCCCCCCCCCCCAGTCAATGGCGTTCTGCTGAAACCCCAGTCAATGCCGGGTTAAGCTCGAATACCGAAATAAGGTGACCGGCCCAAATCCGCGGAAAAAAAGAATGGGGTACCTTTTTGCCACAAAAAGATGTCCCTCCCCCCCCCCCTACGGAGAGAAGCTGGATCCGCCAGTGATTCCGAGGATCGTTGTAATTCTCCACAGACATTGCAAATTACAAAATGAATAAGAATATAATCTATTCCCACATTATTTTGTAATTTCTATCAAACTGAATTGTAATATAATATTGCTAAATAGAAGTCGTCTTACCCCTTGCCCTCGGGCTAGGGGTAATACCCCTCTGGCAGAGGGGTATGACCCCTCTGGCAGAGGGGTAATACCCCTTCGGCCAGAGGGGTATTACCCCTCTGGCAAGGGACCCCTTGCCAGAGGGCGTATTACCCCTTGGCCGAGGGCGTCTTACCCCTTGCCAGAGGGCGTCTTACCCCTTGCCAGAGGGCGTATTACCCCTAGCCCGAGGGCGTCGTACCCCGATATCGGGGCAAGGCGTCTTTATGCAGACCTAAACAAAAAATGTAAATATAAATATCTTCGCATGATGTTAGGGCATTTTTCTGCTTGAGCGAGGTAGGAAAAAGAACAGGGGGCATAACGAAGCCATAACTAATCAGAAGAACAGGGGGCATAACGAAGCCATAACTAATCAGAAGAACAGGGGGCATAACGAAGCCATAACTAATCAGAAGAACAGGGGGCATAACGAAGCCATAACTAATCAGAAGAACAGGGGGCATAACGAGGCCATAACTAATCAGAAGAACAGGGGGCATAACGAAGCCATAACTAATCAGAAGAACAGGGGGCATAACGAAGCCATAACTAATCAGAAGAACAGGGGGCATAACGAAGCCATAACTAATCAGAAGAACAGGGGGCATAACGAAGCCATAACTAATCATAAGAACAGGGGGCATAACGAAGCCATAACTAATCATAAGAACAGGGGGCATAACGAAGCCATAACTAATCAGAAGAACAGGGGGCATAACGAAGCCATAACTAATCAGAAGAACAGGGGGCATAACGAAGCCATAACTAATCATAATAACAGGGGGCATAACGAAGCCATAACTAATCAGAAGAACAGGGGCATAACGAAGCCATAACTAATCATAAGAACAGGGGGCATAACGAAGCCATAACTAATCATAAGAACAGGGGGCATAACGAAGCCATAACTAATCAGAAGAACAGGGGGCATAACGAAGCCATAACTAATCATAAGAACAGGGGGCATAACGAAGCCATAACTAATCAGAAGAACAGGGGGCATAACGAAGCCATAACTAATCATAAGAACAGGGGGCATAACGAAGCCATAACTAATCAGAAGAACAGGGGGCATAACGAAGCCATAACTAATCAGAAGAACAGGGGGCATAACGAAGCCATAACTAATCAGAAGAACAGGGGGCATAACGAAGCCATAACTAATCATAAGAACAGGGGGCATAACGAAGCCATAACTAATCAGAAGAACAGGGGGCATAACGAAGCCATAACTAATCAGAAGAACAGGGGGCATAACGAAGCCATAACTAATCATCAGAACAGGGGGCATAACGAAGCCATAACTAATCATAAGAACAGGGGGCATAACGAAGCCATAACTAATCAGAAGAACAGGGGGCATAACGAAGCCATAACTAATCATAAGAACAGGGGGCATAACGAAGCCATAACTAATCAGAAGAACAGGGGGCATAACGAAGCCATAACTAATCATAAGAACAGGGGGCATAACGAAGCCATAACTAATCATAAGAACAGGGGGCATAACGAAGCCATAACTAATCAGAAGAACAGGGGGCATAACGAAGCCATAACTAATCAGAAGAACAGGGGGCATAACGAAGCCATAACTAATCATAAGAACAGGGGGCATAACGAAGCCATAACTAATCATAAGAACAGGGGGCATAACGAAGCCATAACTAATCAGAAGAACAGGGGGCATAACGAAGCCATAACTAATCAGAAGAACAGGGGGCATAACGAAGCCATAACTAATCAGAAGAACAGGGGGCATAACGAAGCCATAACTAATCATAAGAACAGGGGGCATAACGAAGCCATAACTAATCAGAAGAACAGGGGGCATAACGAAGCCATAACTAATCAGAAGAACAGGGGGCATAACGAAGCCATAACTAATCAGAAGAACAGGGGGCATAACGAAGCCATAACTAATCATAAGAACAGGGGGCATAACGAAGCCATAACTAATCAGAAGAACAGGGGGCATAACGAAGCCATAACTAATCAGAAGAACAGGGGGCATAACGAAGCCATAACTAATCAGAAGAACAGGGGGCATAACGAAGCCATAACTAATCAGAAGAACAGGGGGCATAACGAAGCCATAACTAATCATAAGAACAGGGGGCATAACGAAGCCATAACTAATCAGAAGAACAGGGGGCATAACGAAGCCATAACTAATCAGAAGAACAGGGGGCATAACGAAGCCATAACTAATCAGAAGAACAGGGGGCATAACGAAGCCATAACTAATCAGAAGAACAGGGGGCATAACGAAGCCATAACTAATCAGAAGAACAGGGGGCATAACGAAGCCATAACTAATCAGAAGAAAAGGGGGCATAACGAAGCCATAACTAATCAGAAGAACAGGGGGCATAACGAAGCCATAACTAATCATAAGAACAGGGGGCATAACGAAGCCATAACTAATCAGAAGAACAGGGGGCATAACGAAGCCATAACTAATCAGAAGAACAGGGGGCATAACGAAGCCATAACTAATCAGAAGAACAGGGGGCATAACGAAGCCATAACTAATCAGAAGAACAGGGGGCATAACGAAGCCATAACTAATCAGAAGAACAGGGGGCATAACGAAGCCATAACTAATCAGAAGAACAGGGGGCATAACGAAGCCATAACTAATCAGAAGAACAGGGGGCATAACGAAGCCATAACTAATCAGAAGAACAGGGGGCATAACGAAGCCATAACTAATCAGAAGAACAGGGGGCATAACGAAGCCATGACTAATCATAAGAACAGGGGGCATAACGAAGCCATAACTAATCATAAGAACAGGGGGCATAACGAAGCCATAACTAATCAGAAGAACAGGGGGCATAACGAAGCCATAACTAATCAGAAGAACAGGGGGCATAACGAAGCCATAACTAATCATAAGAACAGGGGGCATAACGAAGCCATAACTAATCAGAAGAACAGGGGGCATAACGAAGCCATAACTAATCAGAAGAACAGGGGGCATAACGAAGCCATGACTAATCATAAGAACAGGGGGCATAACGAAGCCATAACTAATCAGAAGAACAGGGGGCATAACGAAGCCATAACTAATCAGAAGAACAGGGGGCATAACGAAGCCATAACTAATCATAAGAACAGGGGGCATAACGAAGCCATAGCTAATCATAAGAACAGGGGGCATAACGAAGCCATAACTAATCATAAGAACAGGGGGCATAACGAAGCCATAACTAATCATAAGAACAGGGGGCATAACGAAGCCATAACTAATCATAAGAACAGGGGGCATAACGAAGCCATAACTAATCAGAAGAACAGGGGGCATAACGAAGCCATACCTAATCATAAGGATGAAAACTAAACGAGCGAAACTGTCGAATCTCCCATAAGGTGTGCGTCTTACCCCACTCTACCCTAATGTACGAGCCCTATCGTGCAAGCCATGAGATACGAACCTTGCATCCATGGAGGTCTATAAATGGCAAGATTTGTCGCTCACAACGAATCTAGGTTAATTTCTGTCGCACGATGAAAACTCTCAGGAAAGGATTGTCGCCACATATCAAGCAAAATACTTTCAGATAGATGCCTGGATGGGCGTTTCACGAGCGAAGCCGATCGAAGCAAAATGGATACCAAATTTGAAATCAGTGTCACAAAATGTCCTAGAAACTACTAGATTCCAAAAAGGTCATCTCAGGTCATCGGAGGTCAGTAACCTCGGTTGACCAGTGAAAGGACATGACCCCAGTGGAACATATGCTAATGTAAAATGGATGCCAAATTTGAAATCAGCGTCACAAAATGTCCTAGATACTAGGGATGCAAATTTCCAGACCACGGAGCCGGCGCCTGCCCAAATGCAGGCCCTGCGAGCCTGAAGCTGAGTCTGAACTCAGGCTTGCCGGCCTCATGCTGGGCTCAGCACATGTTCGGGGGCTAAAATGTTGTTTAATGTATAATGAAGCAGACATGCAGATTGCTGGCTGCCGGGCCTGGCGGGTGCTGCCACATGTGGCGGGTGCTGCCGGGCCTGGCGGGCGCTGCCACATGTGACCGGGCTTGATGCTGGTGCAGATTGCTGGCTGCCGGGCCTGGCGGGCGCTGCCACATGTGGCCGGGCTTGATGCCGGTGCCAACACATTTATGAGCGGTGGCGGTGGCGGTGGCGGTGGCGGTTCCGGTTCCTGTTTTTGGAAATTTTGTTTTTATCTCTTCTAGAAACTGGTACTGGGCAACAAAGTAATATCAGGTCATCGGAGGTCACGATCTCAGTGGAAACCATAAATGGCACCTGGTGACACCTCTGCATATGCTCCTGAGCAGCAAACACTCGGAAACCCCACAAGTTACAAGCACCGATGCTACTGGAAGCCAGTTGCGCCTGACATGACCTTGAGAAGCAGGTCATAGGTCACTGGTCATGGGGATAGAACTTAAACAATTTCAGAGTGTGTCAAATTGTTCAAAAGTATGGTACTGAAAGTTGCATTGCAATCGGTTGATAAATACGCGAGTTTTTTCCGAAAAAGTTATCATGCGACACTCACTGTTCACTACTGGCTCGATACCACTCGCTACCACTCGCTATAACGCAAGTCAATGGGCCGATTCCAGGCCGATACCGGGCCGGCCTGTCGCGCGGTTTCCCGCATTCTAATTGCCACCGGCTAGCGTAATACCGGACATAGTCAGTCAAATATATATATATATATATATATATATATATATATATATATATATATATATATATATATATATATATATATATTGCTTTGAAATTCGGTTTTGGCATCGTCCATACTTGGTTCTCCAATACATCTTCCGTTTTTTTTTAATATATTTGAAAATATTGATATTGTGGAAATTTTCACACACAAAAGTTGCATCACAAAATAATAAAAAATCAAATATATGAAGAAAAAACGCAAGCTATATTGGAGAACCAACTATGGGCGATGCCCAAACCGAATTTCCAAGCAATATCTATATTTTTGACTGACTTATGTCCGGTTTTACGCTAGCCGGTGGCAATTGGAATGCGGAAAACCGAAATACGCATACCGGCAGCGAAAAACCGATCGCCCCAAAGAAACGCGGCTGTTAATTAACTATGCCCTTAAGTCTGTACGATACAGAAAACCGCTCGTTAATATTTTTGCTTGCAAGCATACCTATGCGTTGTATTGTGGGTGAAATCAATGAAGCATATTGTTTGTTGCATGATCATTTATTTTGTTGTGCGACGTCAAAATGTCGTGATGGCCTGGGAGGATTGAATGGATATCTTCCACCCACCCACACCCACACCCCAGACGCGGGATGAGGATGGCGGGGAAGAGGCAGCTGCCAATTTTCCCGAACCTAAACATGGATCATTTGGCAGTTGACTTGAAAGAAATGACAAAAATGTATCCATTTGCCCTTGAATTGTTAAGACTTCAGGTGTTCCTACCTCCTGCTCAATCGTGATCACGCCCATGCAGTGATGGACCGAAAAGAGGCGATGTAGGGCGCATCCAAAGTCCAGGAAAGGGTGGCTTAATAGGCGCAAAAACAATGTACAGACCAATCTAACCTATCGCAAAACTACCATTAAAACATACTTGGGACCATTTTCCTCAGGCTTAAGAAATGTAAAATCTCGCCCCAACTCATTTTTTTCCTGAAAACTTTCCCGTTTATGTCTCACAAAGAATGGGACTCGCACAACCAAGTGTAACGAACAAGGTCCATTCTCTTGCTCGGTTCGGCAGGGTTATGATCTTCTGACAACGACAAAAACTTCCCCAAAGCCCAATATTTGTCGCTTCACTGACACAAATCTGTCGCCAACGCTCGCTACCAAGTTACCGAAAAAATAGGCCTCTGCTTGTATCTTATGATATATGTATGTAAAATTGCGCAACATTGGATGCAAGTTTATTTATAATTTAACATTATTATACGTACTTTATCTTGAATATTCATGTGCAATCCAGATATTAACCTTTCCTAATTAACTTTGATAAGTTTGTTCATAATTATATGTTCCAATGTTAGTTTCCTACATGTAGTCAACGTGAACGCATCAGAGCTTTTTCAGCTGAGATCAGTCAGGTCTCGCGGTGGTTCAGCTTAGGCCAGGAGACAGTCGGTGGCAGCTGAGACCTGCATGGTTGAGACAGTCAAACATTTTTTCATCTCTGATGGCACGTGCGCACGTGCGGTACCCTATTTTATACCTATTAAAATACTGGGTTTATCAAGCTGATATTGTGCATGCTACTTGGGTATGGCGACTAGCTCCTTTACACGTGTTGAGGGGTACGTCAATATGCATGTGCGCACGTGCGCCACCGTATTTCAGATTTCTGGAACTACTGGACCTATCGAGATTAAAATGTGCGTGCATCCTGGGGAACGAGTGTTAGCAATTTCGCACATAGCGGAACTCACGGCACTATATTATACGAGCGCAAGTGCGGGCCGCTTCTTCATATTTCGGACCCCAAGTTAAAACGAAAGCGCCTGCTTGGTCATTCGCCCATAAAGGCGTTTTGGTGGGGCATTAGCAGTACATAGTGCACATAGTGTACCTCTACGGCCTTGCTGTTTCTTGAAGTACATTTTATTTTGGATTTGATTGGGGATAGGAATGGTTATGTTGTTATTCTAATATTTTTTGTTAGAATCATCAGTTGTTTCCTTATCAAATACAAGATAAGAATATCATGGGATTGTGTTCCCTGAGCAAATAATTTGTGCTTCTTGTTTAGAGCAGCGTGGATATGGAAGTGCTATTGACCATATCAATTTATCCTATCAGTATCGGAAGTAAATTTGCTAAAAATGTTTTCGTAGATGACAAGAAGATCATTTCCTCATTGTTTGTTAGATAACACACAAATCGCAAATTTCACGGTATCTCGATCCAAAAATTACTGAAGCACATATTTGTTCTCTCTATTGCTTTCAGTTTCGATATTCTTCGTAGAAGAGAAGCTATTGTTCTAACTTCTATTTGACCAGCCTGCCAAGTTTCATTGTTTCTGCCCGGCCCGTGTCACTGGCGTGACACTGGTGACACTACCACTGGTGCCGCGTGAGGGGTGTTCAAAAGTGTTTTCTCGTTAAAAAAAAACTTCGCAACGGCTGGGCCGATTGTGTTCAAATTTGATGTGAGGTTAGGGATCTCTCAGCCGCCACTTTCCCACAAGTCAGGGATGGGGTGCCTCTGCACGTGCTCACGTGCACACCCTTATTATATATATCAGGAACGGCTGAGCCGATTGCGTTCAAATTTGGTGTGTGGTTAGGGACCCCTCCGCCGCCGCCTTCCCACAAGTCATGGGTGGGGTGCCTCTGCACGTGCGCACGTGCACACCCCTATTCTATATCTCAGGAACGGCTGAGCCGATTGTGTTCAAATTTGGTGCGTGGTTAGCGACCTCTCAGCCGCCTCTTTCCCACAAGTCAGGGGTGGTGTGCCTCTGCACGTGCACACGTGCGCACCCTTTTTGTGTGTCTCAGAAACTAATTGCCCGATCGAGTTCAAATTCACCATACATTTCGTTCGCGCTTGCTCGTTTATCGCCAACTACGGCGCCTTACTGGTAACTATATTGGTCCACATGCTAGCACTAGCTACTAGCAGTTCACAAGTTACTCTGGGAGTGTCACATATGCAATTTCTCCAAATGACTGATTACACCAGTTAACTTCAAAATTCCATCCAAACTTTTTTATTTTGTGTGCGGAGTTTCAGGGCGGGTTTTAAAACAAGTCCTGCGCTCCGCCAGGAACGGAGGTTTAGTGAGAGCGTGATAGGGTTTAGTGAGCGGCATTAAAGGGAATATTTCACCTTTCTGAAAGTTGTCAAATATACGTTGGTTGTGGTCGAAAATATGAAGTCAGTGCTGGTGAAAACGATGGTGATATTTTTTCCCTCGAAAAGTTACTTAACTTTATACAAATTAAGGTTTTAAATTTGGGACGATGACGCATTATTGGGCTATAGACCACTGCTGATTGGCTGACCAAGTGGGATTGGCAGACAGAGTGGCTGTCAGCCAATCAGCGGCGGGACTAGCCTAGACCCCATTTTGCAAATTGGAAATTAAATTGCTTAAACACGGCTGTTTTGAGGAAAATGGCCTTAGTATTTTCGACATTTCAATAACGGCCAAAGGCAATGGCTATCTCAGTTAAAAACCAATACAAAGGTGAAACATTCCATTTAACCTAACCCTACAGCGTAAATAAGTTATGTGACGTCATAGTCGGGTCGCCGTGAACGTCGTCTATACTTGTCGTATCAAGGTCGGTCGTCGTCAGCTGGCGTGTCAGTCCATTGCCATCCCAATGTCTATAAGCTGTTCAATAAATGCCCCCAGTGACGTCACCGGGGCATTACTTTTTGGATCCCTGTGAGTTTCCTTGTCATGAATATGAAACTTGAAACATACATTATTGATACATTATACATTATTGATGATACATTATTGATGATGCATTTTACATGCATGTCACTTGCGAAGTAATGTTTCATATATTTAGCTTGCTATGCCGGATAATAAGTATGCCCTCGGTGACGTCATGGCAGATACTGCGCAGCAGAGACGGTTCTACCTTATATGTATGGCCTTGCTGGCGTGTAAACGAAGTTTGGCGGCGGGCGAGGCGACTGAAGCAGCGATATATTAATTATTGAAGTTAGAATTAGTTATAGTGCAAAATGTCTTGGGGGGGGAACATACATAGTTACTAAATGTGATATTATCTATCGATTGGTAGGTATATTATAGGGATTAACTAACCAGTAAGGCGTCCAGGGGTGGTAAAATGCCCCGTCCTGCTGGACGACGTCGAAGAACAATTTTTTTCTTGCCAGGTTGACTATTTTTTCATCACAAATGATCCATCAGAGGAGCCACATGCTGCATTTTTGCATGCGTGTGCTTTTTACATCGAATCGTGGGATATTCGAAGGCAATTCTACGGAATTGGTTCACACATGAAAATGCTGTCTATCCAAAAAAACGCATCCCAGTCTAAAAAAAAACGCGTCCCACATAACAACAGTGATATCAGTTTGGCAGCATATTAGACCACAAATATAGTTGTTTTACAAACTACCAAGTTGTCTGCAAACTACCATTTCAGTCGTCAGCGGTTTGGGAGAACCGCGGAAGACCACTCATTGACTTTGAACGGGAGACTCTCCGCCGTCCGTCCGGCGGATCCGCTGGTTTTATCAGCTAACTTCGCTGCATAGTATAAATGGTATACATTTTGGAACAAATTTAGAAACCCAGAGTATATTTTAGATTGTTGACCAATGACTATGGAGGCTATGTTATTCTTCAGGTCCCTAATAGAAGAAGAGTAGTCAGCTCACAGCTGACGGTAATATTACAACAGACTGAAAAGTGGTCTATCTTTGACTGTCTACGAGATGGTCTGGGGGTACTGGAGGGGGAGGGGCGACAGCCCCTGGTAGGTTCTGCAGCGCAGCGAGCGAATGCGAGCGGCTCATTCTAAACGTGGGTCCCTACGACCGTAATTGCTGTACCTAAATGTTAAGTCAGGTTTTATTATGTATCGTGTTTGGCTACATCATAGGTTTGGTATTACTGGTACACTTTTCTGTCTGTCATAAATGAGAAGAAAAAAATCACAATAAATGAAAAAGATTGCTTAGGACCTGTCTCTTCTTCAATAGGGACCTCAAGAACTTGAGAATGTTCTTGAGGTCAAAAAGGGTGCGCACGTGTGCACGTGCAGAGGCACACCACCCCTGACTTGTGGGAAAGAGGTGGCTGAGAGGTCGCTAACTACGCACCAATCTTTAATCAGCTACAGAGTAGCTTATCAGAGTGTTTGCAACTTTATTTTTTTTCATGTATGATCAATATTTCACAGAGTATAAATATAAATATTGCTTCAACGAGCGATATTGCCAATTGTGTTTGACCTTTGAGCGAGTTTGACCATAAACCCTGTTGCTGTTGCTGGAGAACCATTTTCCCACTTTCGATTTGGTCGGAGAACCATAGTCTATTTTTACCACCACTGATTAGGCGCCGTAATTGGCGATGAACGAGCGAGCGCGATCGAATGTATGGTGAATTTCAACTCGATCGGGCAAGTAGTTTCTGAGAAGAAGAAAAAATGGTGAGCACGTGCGCACGTACAGAGGCCCTGACTTGTGGAAAGGCGGCGGCTGAGAGGTCCCTAACCACACACAAAATTACAACACAATCGGCTCAGCCGTTCCTGAGATATAGAATAGGGGTGTGAACATGCGCACGTGCAGAGTCACCCCACCCCTGACTTGTGGGAAACTGGCGGCTGAGGGGTCCCTAACCACACATCAAATTTGCACATAATCTGCCCAGCCGTTGTGAAGTGTTGGCGAGAAAACACTTTTCAACACCCCTCACGCGGCACGCGGCACGGCGCCACGCACAGTGGTAGTCACCCACATGAGTCGCCACTGGTCTCAAACAGGGTAGGTTGGATGGGGCTGCTCAGCAAAGAAGCCTGTTTGTCAATCGGACGTGTGGTTGCTGAGATATGAGCTTCTCAATAGCGTCGCCACGGGCCGGGTCGGGCCGCTCATATTCAGATTTTCCCCATATACCACGGAAGAACGAGCGAGCGCTTCACGCTCGCTCGTAATAACTAATGGTGTGCAGAATATGGCCAGTACCCCCAAACATTGCATTGCTTGGTTACAACATTTTGGAATATGCAGTGAATTGTATTGAAGTTCAACGCTACAAAATATTACATTTTGTGGTTGGGGTTGGCAGTGGGGGAGTTTCATGTCCTTACCTTACCTTACCTT
Organism: Chirona hameri; assembly: GCA_036785665.1. Classification (NCBI taxonomy): domain Eukaryota; kingdom Metazoa; phylum Arthropoda; class Thecostraca; order Balanomorpha; family Balanidae; genus Chirona; species Chirona hameri. The sequence goes on from JAXIVJ010016123.1 coordinate 17,681, forward strand.
ACCTTACCTTACCTTACCTTACCTTACCTTACCTTACCTTACCTTACCTTACCTTACCTTACCTCACCTCACCTCACCTAACCTTACCTTACCTTACCTCACCTCACCTTACCTTACCTTACCTCACCTTACCTTACCTTACCTTATGGTAATCAGGATTGTTAGGCCTCAAAGCCTTTAGTACCCGCTCTCATCGAGCTAATGATCCCTGGCATGTCTCAGTCAGTTAATGTCTCACCACACATGTCTGTGTGGCAACTGGCACACCCTTGTGTAACGCTGGTGGATGGTGTGGCTTAATTGTATTTTACTAATGCGAATGACATCAATATGGTATCATAGTTTATTGACTGCTTTGTTCTAAATGCAGTGTTCCTACTGCAGTCCTGCAGTCTAGTGTCTATCTGACTGAGCAAAGTTGCGTAAGTAACACAAGGCCAGGAATGACTACCTACTGTAACTCTTAACTGTAAGTACCTATTCATGAATACAGCACACCAGTTAGTGTTTTACAACCTGCTAGCCTGCTATCAGTATTGACTATTGAGCTTGTTGATTGGTTCGGCAACTCAATTTAATTAACACCTGTTTTACTTTTCCGCCCAGCTCAAGAGCCAACTTCAAATACATTTTCCTCACTTATTTCATATTTGCATCCTATCATATAGGACCATTAAAATCCATAGCAATTAATAATAGTGGTAAAGTAAGGATATGTACCTGTGCTGGTGCAAAATAATAATAATTATTATTATTATTATTATTGCTATTAAGAACATATATATTTGAATATATATTTAAATGCAGCTGGATGCAGTAGATATTTATGATAATGCAACAATCATTCTTGTGCCTTGATCCAGCGTAAATCCAAATAAAAGTGTTTACATATATGATATAATATTCCAATGAGTTTTTGCGAGTCAAATACATTTGAATCAAAGTCGTTAAGTCAGTTGAACATGAGTCAAAAAATGAGTTGACTCAAGAAACTTTCACATGAGTCGTACGTAGTTGAGTCAGGGGTAAAAGCAAATGAGCCAAAGTTGAGTCAACGAAAAAAAATCCCCTGCTTGAGTCAGAGTTGAGTCAGGGGTAAAATCAAATGAGTCAAAGTTGAGTCGACTAAAAAAAATTGTCCCCCGCTTGAGTCAGAGTTGAATCAGGGGTAAAAGCAAATGAGTCAAAGCTGAGTCGACTCAAAATAAAAATAAAAATGTCCTCGCTTGAGTCAGAGTTGAGGCAGAGTCCCTTTGAAAATGAGTCAGAGTCGAGTCAGTCTAAAAAATCTGAGTCGAGCGCAACCCTGCTATCAAATGATGTAGAGGGATGGTTTCAACCATCAGCACGTGTTTTATCTGTGTCGCTCCCTTCCGCTAATCCGTCTGACCTTTAGCGGCGAAGTGATGACTGTGGAAAGGCCGGGCAATGGTTAGACAGCAGCGCGCGAACCCTTCGCCAACTGATTATGCTAGTTGTATGAGTAATGATGAAATAATCATTACATTTGTATTTAATTATTATATGAATAATTAATTTAACAAAAGCTCCGAGTTTTTTACAGTTCACTTCTTTTCTTCTTTCAAAGCACACAATGTCATACAAACATGTTTGTATGACAAACATGTCATACAAACTTTCGCTATTTATACTGAAAATGAAAGTCTAAGTTCTGAAATATTTTGCTTTCGATTTTTGTTTTATATCTTGAAAAGTAAGGCAAACTATTACTATATGTTGCATTTTCAGGTAGGAATACCTCATATTAGCGCATGTGCAGCAATTTGGCAAGGTGGTTGGTTTACTTTAATACGCATATTTTGAATACATTATTTTCATCAATTAGCAGCATTTGTCAGCATTAACATTTAATCTCTTTCACCAATTTTCTGTCTAACACCGAGCCTGTTTTAGACAGACAAAAGCTCAATCCTCTGTCAATGCTCTACTTATTAACACTTATTTACATTGGCAACCAGCCAGTGAAGCTGTTTTCACTTACATACGCCTTCAAACCAACATCAACAATTACAGCACCGCCATGCCCAACTGGCCCCGACACGCTCCACTCAGGGTCACAGCCTGTTTATTTTGCACACCATCGAGAGGGCGTGTTCGAAAACCCTGCTTAGTTTGCACTGCTGAGGGGGTGATGGGGGTGTGTTCGGGAGCCGGACCAATGTCTGACGGCCAGCGGAGCCAGAAGCCAACACCAGCCATCTGCGCTGCGTCGGAACGGGCGGATCGGACCAGTAGCCGGCTGGGTTCGCTGCACCGTGCACATGTGGTGGTGGTGAAGACGGACCAGGCACCATCGGCGGCATTCGGCACGAGCATTCCGCGGAACACGGACCAGGCGTTGGAGACGCTAGAAGCATGGACGAGCCAGGTAGGTGATCCGCAAGATCGGTGCCCATTGCAGCGGAATTCGAATAGATGTGTTGGTTTTGTATTTACTTGTATTGTCCTTAGGTGGAAGGCTTAGGTAAGTGTGAAACAACAGTTAACACAAAGTCAACGCAAACATATATCCGCCACAAAAAGATGTAATAGTGATGGCGTTTTACATGTTGGAGTTTATGGAGAACATAGAACCTTTTAAAGGGAGATAATCACCTTTTTCTTTTGTTAGCAACAATTTATTTGGCTACCGTTATGGTATTAAAATGATGTGATCTAAATTTAAGAATAAAATAAAATAATTCCCTCATTCAAAGTTGGAAGTTTGGAAAAATTAATGATCGGTATTTTCCATCCACTATTAGAAAGCGCAACATCTGGCGCTTTTGCATCAATCTGTTCAACGTTGTTGAATGGGCACTTATAAACAAATCGCCGACACTAAATAAGTAAGGTTATAGGTCACTGTTAAACTGACTATTTCAATGCACTTTGTTGAGTGTTGATTGTTCATAACAGTTTGGCACATATTCGCAAAAGATAGAGTGCAGGAAACATATTGCATACCTCCATGATAAATAACAATGCGTAGGGAGGATAATTTACTGAATTCGTTATCGAGTACTTGATGATTATAAGCGTGGAACGTTTATCAACTATGACTTGATATATCTATCGGTAGGAATTGTTATATGCAAAATGTAATGAATTTACAATATATTTTGGTCTCGTCTATTGATTTCAGGTGCTAACTCCATTTTTGTGGAAAAAGGTGATTATCTCCATTTAAATGTTCGATAAATAACTTAATTATCACTTCTATATACCAATCATGGCATCCAATCTCCTTGCAACATCTTCTAGTATTTCAAAAAGTTATGCGTAGTTATTTTGTGTCGGAACTTAGAGTTCGGAGGTACTTGAGCAGAACAAAACTGGGAACCAAAACATCACACGCGCGCTCACGACCTGTGTCAACAAACGAAAACTTGCCACAAATTAAGAGAAATTTTGCTACCGGCGCTATTTCGCTTCACATTTGTTAACATCACGTGACGACTCGGATTGCGCGGGCTAGCATTTTGCTCTTTTTTCGGGGGGGGGGCGGAACAAAGTAAAGTTTTGAGGAAGCTTTTTAGTTTTTAAACATTTTAGCCAACATTTAACAAGCATGCTATTTTTTCTGGAGCTTCATTAATCTATCAACGATTACCGAGAGACGCAAATAATAACACAATAGGCAGTGCTGCTTAAATATTTAAGTGTATGCTTCCACAAAGTTATTATTTGCTAGGAAATTCAGCGTTATGGGTATGATTAAACAAAAGTATTATGCTAAGGCGCACGTAATTGAACACGTACAGCTTCATGTTAGTAAGCAGTGTAATATGTTGCAGCTGATAACCGGCCAGGTACCCAGTATCGTGATGTGAAGCTTTACACAGATATTTTAAACCACAATGTGACGCTTACGCTCACATGATTTGAAGTGAAGGTGGAAGGTGAGCCAGTTTATTGTTAGAAGGCATCGTGTATTCATAATTAATAGAGTACTCGTAAAATTGGATACCATAGCTCACCTCGACAAAATGAGTGATCTGATGCTGTGATCATATAATAGAGCTGATGAGTGATCATATAATTTTCATCAAATACACTTGACATAGTTTTTTAAGAGACTGCTCATCAACATATCTGTGCAACAGTGGCAGCCGCCAGTGGGCAGTGGCACACTGTCTATATCTTTGGAGAGGAACCAGAGCCATGACCAGATGCCGTCCAAGGCTTGTGCCTATCTTGTCGATCGGATCAACACCAGTTACGGTCTCCCCCAAGCCCCCCCCCCCCCCCCCCTCTCCCGTCCCGAGATCTGTCGGAAGTTGACTGGTGGCAGATCTGGAACCGGCGAGCGTGCTGCGTGCTCCGGTGGGTGAGTCGGAGACGAGGTACATTGTAAACACGACACTCATGCATGGGTGTGTATTGGGACATCCGCTTGTTGCTGAGTGTGTCGCCTCGTCGGATGCACCAGAGGCCCCTGTGGGTTGCAGTACCTATGCAGTGGCCAACGTATGCACACTGCATAGGAGCGTTTAATAGCCAGGCAATGGGCGCCAAGTGTACCTACCGTCTACGCTTAAAAATACTGCAAAGATGTTGTGGTGCTGGAATAGGAGCGAATATATTCACCGCAATCACACGGAGCCGGTGGATGTGAAGCGCTGCATGTACCTGCATGTGATGGCGTGTTTTCATTGCCGATTAACTTATTACACATTTTGTGTTCCTCCTATGTCTTAGCTTGTGACCTGGTGGGGAAAACATGCTGTAGATCGGTGATTGACCAACCAGGAATTTATCAACAAGTTAGAAGCCATGCATATGCGCACGCTTTCAATATAATAGTGTTAGTTTTAGCC
>JAXIVJ010016123.1:27500-29776 GCA_036785665.1 Chirona hameri
ACTCAAGACGGCCAATTACGAGACAAGACTCGAATCTGCATAGGAATATCAAGTGTATTGTGTTTCTCTCAAAAAACAAGTATACACTGGCCTCCACATTTGCATGACGTTCTCACGGCTCCCGGGACACCCATCCATCTCCCCTGCGACGCGGACTGTGCACCGAACCCCATCCGCGACATACTGGATAGTACTGACCCAGGCATGCAGCCAGACTACCGCTCTCCATTCTCTCCGTGGTGCACCGAACCGTTGCTACACGCTACTCATTTCTTGCTACCTTGAACCTCATTACTGATCAACCGGCAACACTACTTATTGCTAACTGATAATCCATTTCTTGATACAACGGCATACACCTATTATGATACACGGATAATCATGTCTTGATAACTGATATCATTTCTTGATAACCTGATAATCATTTCTTGATACGGTACTCAATATCCTTGCAACTGATAATCATTTCATCAGGAGACTGGGGACTTGAGAGGTTGTGGACACTTTCCAGATGACAAATATCGGGGACACAGATCTAAATTATATCTCGGAAGAAGAAAAAAAACACAAAAACCTTTCATGCCACTACATCGGCTATATAAAACGCATCGCATTGCGGCATTCTTCCTCCATCCATCATTCATTGTGTTATAAGTATTCACATAGTATTTTTTTTTACATTGTCTGCCCTATGCGGAAGAGGGCGCCGTGAATAATGTTTGGACCATAAATATGACTGTTATTTGCCCATGTTGGTCACTAGGTCAGCGGTTTGCATGCAACATTACTCTACCCCCGTGCCCCCGTTATTGCCAGACTAAAGCGTCCCTCTGCGCCAATAGCGCCACAGGTGCGTCACACCACGGCAACAAACAGAGCCGCCATTGGCTCCCTCCTCCCAGTAGCGCAGGTAAATATACACACACGCGTTGTCAGCGCCATGGGACAATGACGGTCCTGCTACGTATGATGTGATTGGCATGCTGTAGGGTGATGACATGGTAGCTGAGGAATAATCAATGTGATCTCACACATCAACCACATTTTTATACTGACTATACTTGGAAATAACTTCCGTTAATGTTTGATGTATGTGCAATGATATCGCAAACATCCACATTCTATACCTGCAAAAACACACGCAAAGAAAGTCAGGGCTTTGTTTGTGTATTTTCCCTCATTTGTGTAGCATACTAACCTGGGCCGATCACATGGAGCACGTTTTAGTCCCATATCATTAGAACTGTGCTGATATTTGGCTACGGCCAAGCCATGTAAGACTATTGTCATGAACAGGGCACTATACACGAATTCGTCGTCACCACATTGTAGCTCTAAGCTCAACTAAAGGTAGAAGATGTGGTAGTCATTGCAAGTATATCGATGTTGTATTCATCTGTGATGCAATAATGGCTTAAGACAGTAAATCGGAGGAGCAAAATCTATCTATTCGGCCAACTTGCGAAGGTGACCAATTTGACTAAGGACAGTGTGGATTTTGTGACATTCCGAAACAATGCCAGACAAGAAAACAATGTTTTCTCCTCAGCATGGTAATAAAGTTGTACTACGGCGAAAACAACGTTGTTAGTCTGAGAAAAAAAATACATCCTTGCAAGTCGTGTGACGATAATTACGATAACCTAGATGCATGTGTATGTGTTTGATGCATATAATGAAGGTGTATGTGTTTGTGAATGTGAATTTGTAGCCACCTACAATCTCACATGCTGTGTATGTGTTTGAATGAATATAATTGAATGAGTATTGTGTTTGTAGATGTGAATGTGATATGTATCTTGCTGTGAAACTATAGATGGAAGCCTGCTGAAACTGTACGTGCAGAGGGTAGCAAAAAATGTATAGGCTGTCGCAAACACTCTTTCAGAGACAAAAATGTCACAACACGTGACACCATCAAAAATTGGGGTCCCCCCCTGAAACCTGGGTTGCTTTTTTGAATCCTAAGTTAGGTGTGTTCAGATAATCAAGATGCTTCAGAAGTTGTATTTATATTTTCAAGAAATGTTTAAACATTTTGACTTCCAGTGATAACCCATTAATACCTTATCTCAATTAAAACAACCATTTTCAGCAATATCCAGCTTGAGATTTTGCGGCACAGGCATTTTCATCAAATACTGTGCCATGAATAATTGTTGAGAGCATGAACTCGAAATTGTGTCATTAAAACTTGTGTCAACAGTCTTGGACAGCGTGCAGGACGCTGAAAGTTTGGTCTGGTGCTGTTCCAATAAGGATGGTTTAATCCAGCG